>WNWK01043734.1:0-15379 GCA_009830355.1 Cherax destructor | reverse complement strand
CCTTCCCGACCCCCCTACCCCCTCCCTTCCCAAGACCCTCACTAAACCCCCTACACTCCTTCCCAAGACCCCTCACTGACCCCTTCCCTCCCTTCCCAAGCCCCCTCCTGACCACCTACACTTCCCAAGACCCTCCTGACCACCTCACTTCCCAGCCCTCCTGACCACTCACTCTTCCTGACCCCTTCCCCTGACCACCCCCTCCCTTCCCCTGGACCCCTTCCTGACACCTCACTCCTTCCCCGGGACCCCTTCCCTGACCACCCACCCTTTCCCCTGGACCCTTCCTGACCCCCTCACCCCCTTCCGGGCCCCCTTTCCCTGACCACCTACACCTCCTTCCCCGGGAAACCCCTTTATGACCACCCACACTACCCTTCCTGGACCCTTCCTGACCACCTACACTCCCCTTCCCTGGACCCCTTCCTGACCACCTACACTCCTTCCTGGACCCCTTCCGACCACCCACACTCCTTCCTGACCCCTTCCTGACCACCTACACCCCCCTTTCCCCGGGCCCCCTTCCTGACCACCTACACTCCTTCCCTGCCCCCTCTCCACCCCCTCCCTTCCGGGACCCCTTCCTGACCACCAACCCCCTTCCTGCCCCCTTCTGACCACCTACACCCCCTTCCCTGGACCCTTCCCTGACCACCCACACTCCCTTCCTGACCCCTTCCCACCACCTACACCCCCTTCCTGGCCCCCTTCCTGACCACCACACTCCCCTTCCTGACCACCTCCCCACTCCCCCTTCCCCGGGACCCTTCCCTGACCACCTACACTCCCCTTCCCTGGACCCCTTCCTGACCACCTACACTCCTTCCCTGACCCCTTCCTGACACCCACCTCAGGGGACCACTACACCCCTTCCATGGACCCCCCTGACCACCTTCCGCCTACCCTGGACCCCCCCCTGACCCCCTTTCACCTGCCTACCTGAGACCCCTCCTGACCACCTTCACTCGCCTACCCTGGACCCCTCCCTGACCACCTTCACTCGCCTACCCTGGACCCCTCCCTGACCACCTTCACTCGCCTACCCGAGACCCCTCCCTGACCACCTTCACTCGCCTACCCTGGACCCCTCCCTGACCACCTTCACTCGCCTACCCGAGACCCCTCCCTGACCACCTACTCTGCCCCTATTGATCCCTCCCTGACCACCTATACTCCTCCAATGGACCCCTCCCTGACCACCTATACTCCTCCAATGGACCCTCCCTGACCACCTATACCTCCAATGGCCCCCTCCTGACCACCATACTCCTCCAATGGACCCCTCCCTGACCACCTATACCTCCAATGGACCCTCCCTCACCACCTATACTCCTCCAATGGACCCCCCCTCACCACCTATACTCTCCAATGGACCCCTCCTCACCACCTATACTCCTCCAATGGACCCCTCCTCACCACCTATACTCCTCCAATGGACCCTCCTCACCACCTATACCCTCCAATGGACCCCTCCTCACCACCTATACTCCTCCAATGGACCCCTCCCTCACCACCTATACTCCTCCAATGGACCCCTCCCTCACCACCTATACTCCTCCAATGGACCCCTCCCTCACCACCTATACTCCTCCAATGGACCCCTCCCTCACCACCTATACTCCTCCAATGGACCCTTCCCTCACCACCTATACTCCTCCAATGGACCCTCCCTCACCACCTATACTCCTCCAATGGACCCCTCCTCACCACCTATACTCCTCCAATGGACCCCTCCTCACCACCTAACTCCTCCAATGGACCCCTCCTCACCACCTATACTCCTCCAATGGACCCTTCCCTCACCACCTACACTCCCCCTATTGACCCCTCCCTTACAACCTGCACTCCTCCATGGACCCCTCCCTGACCCCTGGAGCCAACAGTATGTTTCACCTGGTAAGTCAACAAGGGCAGAATGTGATGGTCGTAGCAACGCTAACAGTTCACCGCAGCTGTCAGGTTGATCCTCCATCTCCACTGTGAGACTCGTCGCCGCCTCCAGCGCTCAGTCTGCCACTCACTTCACCATCACACAACACTGCAACACTTTTTCAAAATAATCTCTCACCAATATATAGCAACCAAAATAATAGAACACTTCATTACTCTCACAACTGGAAAATATATTATTTTTCCACCCACAAAATAATAGAAAAAATACTTCAGCCATCACTAAAATTATTATACCCAAATTATTCCTAAATTATACAATGTAATGACCAACAGCCATTTACTTTAGTAAAAACTTAGTGACTAACTTATTACAATAAAAACATTTAGTGACCAGCCATTTCAAGTAAATAAAACATTAAAAGAACAGGTGGGCCATTTTCCCTTCGTATAAAAACCTTTTCTCAATCTAAAATTCTGTTGTCTCAATCATGTTAACCTAAAATACAACGTATAATCAAAGATTATAGGTAAATTACCTATATTGGTCTAATTGTAAGAAAAAAATGCCTCTTTTTGGCCTCGTGTTACGACCTACTAAACCATTTACCAGGTTAAAATTACCCTTATCACCTTATTTCTGCCTTAATACACAATTATAGTTTATCAGTTATATCAAGTATACTAGAATAATTCACCAATAATTTGAGCTATAATTTTCCTCATCTAGATCATTATTTAGACTGAAAGTTCGTCTTTGTTTTTCCTTGTTAGAAAAAGAGCCATTTTTATTCCCCTAGAGGAACGGGGATCACCCTCTTCCCTTATTTATCTTATTTCTCCCTTAAAACACAATTACACGTTATGTAAATTATCTTCAATTGCACTCTGATAATTGCGTTATAATCTACGCTATAATTTACCTCAGCTGGTCCATTATTTCGTTGTAAATATCGTCTTTAAACTTGGTGTTGTAGTCTTGATCTTCCTTCTTGATGGTCGTCTTATTTACCTTGTGTCAGCTGACTTTGAACTGACCAATCAACGTCAACTTCACCCGGCAGCCTCGGCCAATCAGCGTGCGGGAAGGCCAGCCTCTCCACCAATCACCGTCCACCACTGAGAATCATCTTGCGCATTTCTCACTTATTAATTTTAATTGAATTTTTTTTTTTATTATTAATTTTCAAGTGTTTTTATTGTATTTTTATTGCCTTCATTGATTTTTTCTCATTTATTAATTTTAAATTGGAATAAATGCTGGTTTCAACAATTGTATTTACCTGGAGAGAGTTCCAGGGGTTAACGCCCCTGCGGCCCGGTCTGTGACCAGGCCTCATGTTGGATCAGAGTCTGATCATCCAGGCTGTTACTGCTAGCAGCACGCAGTCCAACGTACGAACCACAGCCTGGCTGGTCAGGCACCCACTTTAGGTGCTTGTCCAGTGCCTGCTTGAAGACAGCCAGGGGTCTATTGGTAATCCCCCTTATGTATGCTGTGAGGCAGTTGAACAGTCTTGGGCCCCTGACATTTATTACATATATATTTTCTATTTTATTTTTTTACATAGTTATTATTGATTGTAAGATTTTTTTCCATAGGTTTATTATATTTTTGCTTTATTTTTATTGATTTATTTCCACAAAAGAGGATTATATGCATTTCCACAATCGCAGTTTTAAACATTTTTTATTATTTTATTAAATTTTATTGAGTTTCCAATGTTTGTAAAAACGTTATTTATATTGACTAAGTTTTTACTGATTTGTTTACTCAATTTGAAAAAAAATATCAACTATTATTGCATTTCTCAATAAAAACAAATTAATAATAATTATGGGAAATTCTGGGTATGAGGTTCACAGGCATATATACCTGATATATTTCATCCACATAATTTAAGGCGGGTACAACTAAGAACTAATTTACTGAACTTACCAATGTTAGTTGTACCTCAGAGTTCAGTGGGATGTCAGAGACACTAGGCTGCACCATGCCGCTCCTCCACACCTACACTATTTCCACCCACAAGTCGACCAGTAAAGATTACGAACCAATACCTGGTCATCGTGATTGTATACAAGCCTCCGGATGCAACGTCCCAACAATAACAGGAACAGCTTCTGAAAATTGACCATTGTCTGGAAAACCTTCCAGCTCCTGCCCCCAATATCTTGCTCCTGGGGGATTTCATCCTAAGGCACCTAAAATGGAGGAATATTGCAAATAATGTTGCAGCAGAGATAACACCAGGAGGCAGCTCAGATGAAAACTCACACACACATGAACTTTTAAATCTCTGCACCAAGTTCACCTTAAACCAACAAATAGTAGAGCCCACAAGATTAGAGAATACGCTGGACCTCATCTTCACCAACAATGATGATCTGATACGAAATGTCACCATATCAAAAACAATATACTCAGATCACAACATAATAGAGGTCCAGACATGCATGCGGGGAGCCCCAGATCAACAAAATGTGATCAGCCGCGAGGGAAACTTCTCCAAATTCAACTTCAATAACAAAAACATAAGGTGGGACCAAGTAAACCAAGTCCTAAATGATATAAACTGGGAAGATTGCCTAAGCATCACGGATCCTAACCTTTGTCTAGAACAAATCAACTCTGTGGCACTTGAGGTTTGCTCAAGGCAAATTCCCTTAAGGAAAAGGAGAAGATGGAAACTAGAATGAGAAAGGCGCTTCCTATAGGTGAAGGCAAAGAATAACAGAGCGGCTACAAGAGGCCAATATATCTGCTCAGAGAAATAACAAACATCGAATTAAAACTAAAGGAATCTTACAGGAATCAAGAAACGCGGGAAAAACTAAAAGCCATAAATTAAATTGAAGGAAAACCAAAGTATTTCTTTTCTTATTCCAAATCAAAGTCGAGAACATCCAATATTGGGCCTCTACTTAAACGGGATGGGTCCTACACAGATGACAGCAAGGAAATGAGTGAGCTACTAAGTCTCGGTATGACTCAGTATTTAGCGAGCCACTAACCAGACAGAGTCGAAGACCTAAATTAATTTTTATGAGAGTTAGTTACCATTTTGTCCTAGGCACATGTCGATTAGACACTAGGCGTGTTGTATGTATGTGTGTGTGTGTGTGTGTGTGTGTATAACGAAACACTTCGAAATGTTTCGGCCCCGCCGGGAATTGAACCCGGGCCCTCCGTGCGTGAAGCAAGAGCGCTAGTTACCATGCCACAGAACTTGGTAGACGCAAACATATCTGACATTATCCTGACGCCAAATGACTTCGAAAAGGCGATAAATTACATACCCATGCACTCCGCCCCAGGCCCAGACTCATGGAACTTTATGTTCATCAAGAACTGCTTTTAACATCCCATGGAGAGGGAGCATGGACACTGGGGTCGTCCCGCAGTTACTAAAAACAACACACACAGCACCATTCAACAAAGGCGGCAGTAAAACAAAAACAAAGAACTACAGACCAATAGCGCTAACTTACCATATCATAAAAATCTTTGAAAGGGTTCTAAGAAGTAAGATCGCCACTCATCTTGATACCCATCAATTGCACAACGCAGGACAGCATGGGTTTAGAGCAGGTCGCTCCTGTCTGTCCCAACTACTGGACCACTACGACAAGGTTCTGGATGCTCTAGAAGACAAACATAATGCAGATGTTATATACACAGACTTTGCAAAAGCCTTTGACAAGTGTGACCATGGTGTAATAGCACACAAAATGCGTGATAAAGGAATAACAGGAAAAGTTGGTAGATGGATTATAATTTCCTTACTAATAGAACAAAAATAGTAGTAGTCAACAGAGTAAAGTCTGAGGCGGCTATGGTGAAAAGCTCTGTTCCACAAGGCACAGTACTCGCTCCCATCTTGTTCCTCATCCTCATATCGGACACAGACAGGGATATAAACCACAGTGCCGTGTCTTCCTTTGCAGGTAACACCGGAATCTGTATGACAGTGTCCACCATTGAAGACACTGCATGACTCCAAGCAGACATCAACCAAATCTTTAAATGGGCTGCAGAAAATAATATGAAGTTCAATGATGAGAAATTTCAATTATTCCGATATGGAAAACGTGAGGAAATTAAAATTTCATCGGAGTATAAAACAAATTCCAACCACACAATAGTGCGAAAAACTAATGTCAAAGACCTGGCAGTGATCATGTCAGAGGATCTCACCTTCAAGGACCATAACACACTAGCAATGGCATGCAACAAAAATGACAGGATGGATAACGAGAACCTTCAAAACCAGGGATGCAAAGCCAATGATGACACTTTTTAGGGCATGTTAAATTGCTGACCTGGAAAATGTGCAGAGAACCTTCACGGAACGCATAACTGCGATAAACCACCTCAATTACTGGGAACGCTTGAAGTTCCTAAACCTGTACTCCCTAGAAATCAGGCGGGAGAGATACATTATTATATGCACTTGGAAAATCCTAGAGGGATTAGTACCAAACTTGCTCACGAAAATCACTCCCTACGAAAGCAAAAGACTCGGCAGACGATGCAACATCCTCCCAATGAAGAGCTGGGGTGACACTAGCATGTTGAGAGACAACACAATAAGTGTCAGGGGCTCAAGACTGTTCAACTGCCTCCCAGCTTACATAAGAGGGATTACCAATAGACCCCTGGCTGTCTTCAAGCAGGCACTGGACAGACACCTAAATCGGTACCTGACCAGACAGGCTGTGGTTCGTACGCTAGTCTGCGTGCGGCCAGCAGTAACAGCCTGGTTGATCAGGCCCTGATCCACCATGAGGCCTGTCACAGACCGGGCCGCGGGGGCGTTGATCCCCGGAACTCATTCCAGGTAAACTCCAAGTAAACACATTTGTCAAATCTACACTATACCAATAAAGGGGTAACCCCAAACAGTTGTCAATTAGCAAGTGTGTCTCATGATTTCGTGCAAAAAGAAGCAGGTTAAACCCAACTAAGAGCACCGGCCCAGATAACATGCTGTCTACGTTCCTAAAAGATGGTGCCTCTGAATTGCTAATCCCGATTGCTCACATAATGTGTCCATCATCTCTAATACCGTACCCGAGGCGTTCAAGGAGGCCAGAGTTACTCCTATCTTCAAGAAAAATAGTAGGTGTGATGTCAGCAACTATAGGCTTGTTAGTATAATCAGTGTAATATTCAAAATTCTAGAGAGGACGTTGCACTGTCAAGTAGTTAAGTATCTTAATGACAACATTCTTCATAGGTACCAATCAGGCTTTAGATCTTATTCAACCGACACCTCCCTAATTAATCTGATGGGTTACATGAGAACTGAAATGTCGATAGACAACCTCATAAGAATGGTATTATTATAAGCAAAAGAAGCGTTAAACCTACAATGGGCATACAGTGCAGCAGGGCAGGGAAGAATGCAGGGGTATTGGGTGGCAAGAGAGAGGGATGAGTATTAGGGTATGGAGTGGAGCAGGGCAATGGATAGTGTAGGGGTAGAGGGTGGCAAGAGATTGAGGTAGCAAGGGCAGTGGGGATGCTAGTGTCATTATCAGAGTTTGTGCAGTAAATCAGTTGCTGTCAAAAAGTCAGTGAGAGAGTCTGGGTTAAAGGAGAGTCCATCAGCAAGATAAAGTAAGAGCAGTGATGACGTTGGAGGTAAATTCTGCGTGCTCGTTGAAAGAGTGGGCAGTCCAACAGAATGTGGCTAACAGACAATGGAACCTGACAATTCTCACAGAGTGGAACAGGGCGCCTCTTCATGAGATACTCGTGAGTAAGACGAGTGTGGCCCAACCTCAACATCGATGACAAGACGGCCAGAAACCTGTACTCAGTTTAATAGACTGTAGTTAGTTATGGAGCAGATCAGACAAACGTTGCCAATGGGTGCAAAGGTGGGCAGTAATTACTGCAAAATAGTCTGTGAAAGGAACATCTCTATATGAAACTGGGAGGTTATGTACTGCTGACCGCACAGCAGTGTCTGCCTGTTCATTGACCCTGTACGTCAACATGACCAGGGACCCAACAAAAAACAATATCTTCGTTCTTGCTAGAGATACGACGTAACCAAAGTTGATACGAAGAACTAGGGGGTGAGGTGTATCAATTTTTGTATAGCCTGTAAAGCACTAAGGGAGTCTGAAACGACCACAAATGGTGACAAAGTCATAGATGCATTATGGATAAGTTCTACGAGAATGGCATACAATTTAGTCATAAAAATGTTAGCCGACGATAATAAATGCCCTCGCACGACGCTGTCTGGAAGCACTGCTGCGCATCCCACACTGTCAGAAGACTTAGAACCATCGGTGTACACTGCGATAGCATGAGATTGAGATCAGAAGTGGATAAGAAAGAGCGAGAAGCCACTGAAGGCAACTGGATTTTCGCTCTTGGCAATGGGAAAAAACAGACACGAACCATCAGAACTTCCCAAGGGGGTAGGGAAAAGTGAGATGCTACATGAATATAGGAAGGTAGTAACTGATGAGAAGACAAAAGCGAATGTAGGCGAAGAAAAAAGGGACGGAATAAACAGTGGCGATGAACAAATAAAGAACGTCTACTAACATCAGTAAATATCTTATATATGGAAGGATTGCGGAGGTCATGAGAGCGAATGTAATAGCGAAGCCAATGAGCATCACAGAGGCTCTCAACCGCTGAAGAGCGAAAAGCACCGAGGCATAAACGTAATCCCTGGTGATGGATGGGATCAAGGCTAGATAGAGAGTTGCAGGAGAGGCCGCTGAGTATATCTGGTGGCCGTAATAGAGTTTCGATAAAATTAGGGCTGAATGTAGTCGAAGGAGAGTGCTACGATCAGCCCCTCAGGAAAGATGAGCGAGGGTTTTAAGGAGGTTCAGGCGGCTATGAAAAGTTGTTTTCAGAGAGGTAATGTGAGGTTTCCAGGATAACTATGGTCAAACAGAAGGCCGAGAAACCTGACCGTATCACCTTCTGGGATACGTGAGCCATATAGGTACAATGGATGATCAGATACGACTGAACGTCTAGTTAAAGTAATTTGGCGAGTTTTACTACTAGAAAATTTAAAACCGTGAGTGGTGGCCAAATTGGAAACTCGGCTGACCGCATGCTGGAGAGAAACGGCAATGAGGTGACAGTCAGTGCCTGCGGAAGCTACAGCAAAGTCATCAACATAGAGCGATGACCAAATATTGGTTGGAAGAATAGATGCCAGATCATTTATAGCAAGGAGAATAAGTGTTGTGCTCAGAACACATTCCTGGGGGACAACTTGAGCTTGGACAAAGTTCAGGGAAAGCATATTATTAACCCGAACATAGAAAAGTTTTTCAGTTAAGAAGTTCTTAAGGAAAAAATAGAAGATTGCCTCGGAGGCCTAAGAACTGGGCCTGGGCCAAGATAACCGAGTGGTTATTGATAAAGGCATTACAAACATACATATCCAAGCATAGTAAGGGGTCAATGGTAGAACGGCCCTTTTGAAATTTATATATATTGATTAGTGGAGAGACTAATGTGTGTGTCTAAATACCATCAAAAGTCTATTTACGAGACGTTCCATCACATTGCAAACTGCACTGGTAAGGGACGGTAGTGGGAGGCATCATGTCCTGCAGAACCTGGTTTGAGGAAAGGGAGAAAATAGCAGACTTCCACAGCTGGGGAAGAACTCCTTGCGACCATATAAGATTAAAGAGTCGTAAGAGGACAGTAAGAGCAGACTGATGTAAATGCTGTAGCATACGAATATGTATGCCGTCTGGCCCAGCTGCCGATGATCGGCAAGCAGAGAGTGTTGCCTCCAGTTCTTGAAGGGTAAAAGGCACATTATAGGATTCTTCTCTAAGAGAAGAAAAATCTAAGGGCTTTAACTCGCTGGCAGACTTAGAAGAAAGGAACGAGGGGCATAGATGTAGCCCCTGAGAAATGCGGACCAGACGATTACCAATTTCAGTGGCAACGGCAAGAGGATGTGTTGTATCGATACCAGCAACTTGAAGAACAGGAGCCGGGTCAGGGAAAAAATTACCACTCAATTTCCGCACTTTTTTCCAAACTGCAATCATAAAGGAAGCCGAAGTGACGGCGAGCAACTGCTCTCTTCTGCTTAAAATCAAGGAGTCTCTCTGTGGTTCTGTTGTACTGGTACCTGCCCCACGCAGTGCGTTTCAAACGTACTGCCCGAGCACAAGCAGGTTAAAACTGGTTAACACCGAAGTTGAGAAGAGGTTAGATGCTCGTAAAGGTCCCAATTCGCCCGGTCATATTGCCAGCGTGGGCTACGAGGATCAAAATGAGTGGGAGTACCCGAGGGTGAGAGAAGCGAGTAAAGCCTCTAACTGAATACTGCGGGAGTCACAATGAGAGCCCCCAGAGAAAATGTTGGGCATTAAAATTGACAAGTAACAGAAGTGGTGGAGGTAAGGAAGAAACCAGAAAGGAAACATCTGGGATAGATAATGCCCGAGAAGGAGAGAGATACAAAGAACAGATTGTATACCACTTATTCAAGAAGACACCGGCTGCAGGGAGATATGAACAAACAGCTGACGGTATGGAATATCAGTGCGCATAAGAAGGGCACTTTCATTAAATGTTTCAGCTGAAAAAGGATCCGATGAATATAATAAATCATAGCCCGAAATGGGATGGATAACAGCTGAGTGTAATTTGGGTTCTTGTAAACAAACACCAACAGGGGAAAACGGAGAGCAACACCTGAAGCTCACCCCAGTTACCTCTAAGACCGCGGATATTCCACTGTAAATAAGCCATGATCTGTAAAGAGAAAGATATAAGAAATCTGCAGATAAAGGTATCTATGGACTAGATGAGTTAGAAAAGTCTACATGTGGCGGCAGCGGAAAACGTTCAAGCTGTGAAGGAATGGGATGCTGTGAAGAAAGGAGTTGTGCAGATGGAGAAGAGGGAAGAGGAGGAACAGGAAGTGGATTGGTGACCTTCAATGGTCTAGTCTCATCAATATATTCTGAGATACCTTCAAGTATTTTGGAAGACAAGGACGTTGTATGGGATACAGTATAGGAGATGGAAGGAGGAGGATCAGAAAAGATTGGGGCGACAATGGACTGTACCAAAGTAGAGGGAGACGAAGGGGTGGAGGGAACTGGAAAAGCAGCTTGGGAGGGGACAGGAGAGGAAGCAATCTGGGAGGGGGAAAAAGAGGAAGAAACTTTGGATTGGACAGGGAAGGAAGATACAGTACGAGGAGAAGGGTGAACCTCCAGGTACAGGTACAGAAACCGGAAAGGTAAAATGTGGAGGTAGAAGAAGTGAAGGAGGGGTTAAAGGAGATTTGAGCAAAGGGAATTTTTTAGACTTCTGAGAAGTAGAGGGGCGATAGGGAGGTGGAGCTGTACGAGGTCTTGTAGACACCGGAACTTGTGATTGAGAAGGTGAAGAAGTGAGAACGGAATGAGATATTAAAGTAGGGACCTCTGAGTCCAGGACAGCAAAAGAATTAGAGACAGGGGTGACTGTGGAAGGGGTGACCCCAGAGGAGGCTGCAGAAGTTGGGATTCCAGAGGTGGGGGAAGTTTAGTAATACGAGAATAAGAAATACGGGAAAGTTTACCTTGGAGGAGTAGATGAGAGACTGTCATAGCATAGGAAAAACCTATCTCTTTTAGACAACGGATTTCTCGTTCATTTAAGTAAACTTGGCAACGGCAATAGTAAGATGGTGGGCCTCATGACAATTATGGCCAGAGGGAGGTAGACTACAAGACATATTTATATGGTCATCGGCACCATAGACTGGGCATTCGGCTATGGACCTGCAATATTTCGCTGGATGACCAAACTTCAGCAATTTCTACACTGTTGCTGTGTAGGGATCACCTTTCGAACTTGTGGGCAGGGAGGACATAAGTGTCTACTTTGAGGATTAGGAGGTATTGGAGTTCTTGCCCTTCCAGAATGTCATTGCCCCATGTCTGGAAATTATGTTGGACAATGGTATAAGGGCAGAATGACAGTAGCAGTACAAGTTTTGAGGGAATAATTTTTTTCAATAGTTACAGGAATAGTATCGATAGCTGTAAGGAGAGAAAGATCGTGAGCTTTTTTTAGCATTCTGGACAGTGATGATGCATGTACCTCTCTTGAGAGCATGAAAGAATACATCTCTACCAACATGGCATAGGAGCACCTTGCCAATACTATGGTCGGAAAGATAGGCAGTAGAGGAAGTCGGTTGTAAAATAAAAAAAACTAGGTCCATTGTGTATTTTGAAACATAGCATGGAAAGGGAGTGTGTGACAGGCCAGTCATTTCTGAGTAGAACGAGAAGGAAACGAAGTAGTATCATCAGTTAATTGTTAAGATAAGATTTTCTTCGGATTTTTAACCCTGGAGGTTTAGCCACCCAGGACAACCCAAGAAAGTCAGTGCGTCATCGAGGACTGTGTCTTATTTCCGTTGGGGTCCTTAATCTTGTCCCCAGGATGCGACCCACACCAGTCGACTAACTCCCAGGTACCTATTTGCTGCTAGGTGAACATGACAACAGGTGTAAGGAAACACGTTAAAATGTTTCCACCCGCCGGGGAATCGAACCCGGGCACTCCGTGTGTGAAGCGAGAGCTTTAGCCACCAGGCCACCGGGCCACCCATATTGTTGTGGGCGTTTAGGTGTGGGACTGGAGTTGGTCCGACTTGGGATGAGCAGGCGATTCGAAAATTGTCGCACCATAGAGGGAGAAGCTGGAAGCATAGTCATTGAAGAGCGGAGGTCAGACATATCAATGGAGTCAGTCGAAACCCCAGTACCTGAAGCAGGTGACGAAACGGCACCAGCAAGAGGTACAATGGTATGAAAAATGTCCAAAGAGTGGTCTAATAAAAATGCAGGGTCGGAACAGGGTGCAGTATCAGGAAGAGGCCCGTTGGTAGCAGGTTCATGGGTTGAGAACTTCATGGTTAGGTTACTGCTTTCTTTTTTAGAAAGAAAAAGAAAGTAAAACGAAAAAAGAATAAAAAAAAGGGGGGGGGGAAGGTGGAGGAATAGCTCCTAGGAGGAATAAAAGGGCCGAAAATCTCTCTCCCCTCCCAAGAAGACCTCATCAAGTAGTGCAGATGAGGCATGAAACCTATGCCATACCCTACCCTTCATGCCAGTAAACAAGCAATCCATGATAGCAACATCACATCCGCTGAGCCACCTCGGTGGACAAGAGAGGTGGATGACACCACCACAAAGCATACCTCCTTTGGCCACCACCCCGAATCGAAAGGCGGCCTAAAGATACACATGTCACCAAAGACACCCAAAGCCACCCCTGGAGACTGGAGAGGGATCGAGACATCCTCAGGTGATCCAGATTCCACAGCAAACTACACCACCGCCAAGAACCTCAACTGAGTGTGATGAACCACGGTACCCTTCCCCCTACCTAGGAACCACAATGCCTGTGTGGAGAATTCCAAAGGCTGAAAACAGGAAGGGAATAGGGGAGGGATGAGGAGGGGAAGAGTGAAGCAAAAGAGGGGGTGGGGATAATGGGATTGGGGAGGGGAGACTGGGGGGTAATTTTGTTCAGTCTGAGGAAGGAGACCAAAAGGAGCCCCACTTGAAGAGGATAGGAATCGTAACCTTAGCCTTGCAAAAGGCCTTCGATACTGTCAACCACAATATATTATGTAAGAAACTTCAAGCTATTGGCATAGGTTATGGACACTGGTTTAAGTCTTATTTTAACAACAGTTAACAAATTGTCAAAATCAACAAAACAGAATCAGAACCCCTGCCGATAACATGTGGAGTTCCCGAAAGTAGTATTCTGGGTCCCTTATTATTCCTGTTATGTAAACGTCATGCCCATCAGTGTCAAATGCAAACTCCTACTGTATGCGGATGACAGTGCTCTGTAAATGTCGGGTAAAGACCCACATGATATAGCTAATGTAATAACACTGGAGCTGCAGCAAATGGTTAGTAGACAAACTATGGTTACATCTCAGGAAAAAGGAAGCCATACTCTTTGGCACGAAACAAACCGAGAAAAAATATCTGAGAATCCCCTTTGACACATGCATGTCAGGAGAACTGATAGGAAACAGCAGGACCCTATGTCTAGCCCTTAAACTATGTCAAATGGACTACGCTTGCTCTTCATGGTACTCTGTCTTGACACAAAAAAACCAACAACTGAAAGATAGACTGCAAATCACCCAGAACAAAATGTTAAGATTCATACTGGACCTGGGTCCAAGAGAACTTATAGACCACGATGAATTACATTATTATTATTATAATCAAAAAGAAGTGCTAAACCACAGGGGTCATACAGCGCAGCAGGTTAGGGCAGGATGCAGGAAGAATGGGATGTAAGAGGGAGAGGGATGATTAGTAGGGTACGGAGTGCAGCAGGACAGTGGATAGTGCAGGGGTGGATGGTAGCAAGAGATTGAGGTAGAAGGGACTGGGGGAGGTGCTGGAGGTATAACCTTCAGAGTTTGTGTAGTAAGTCAGTTGCTGTCAAAAAGTCAATGAAAGAGTCAGGATTAAAGGAGGGTCCATCAGCAAGAAGGGATGGTAAAGAAAGGGCCGCAAAGCGAAGACGACATTGGAGGTAAATTCTGCGTGCTCGTTGATATAGTGGGCAGTCCAACAGGATATGGCGAACAGACACTGGAACCTGACAATGCTCACAGAGAGGGGCAGGGAGCCTCTCCATGAGATACCCGTGAGTAAGACGAGTGTGGCCGATGCGAAGACGGGAGAGGTAGTCTCCCAACCTCGACATTGGTGACAAGAAGAAGGCCAGAAACCTAACTCGGTTTAATAGAATAAAGTTTATTTAGCAGGTCAGACCAGCGTTGTTGCCAACGTAATTTGATGAGTTTTGCAACTAGAAAATTTAAACCCGTAAGTGGTGGCCCAATCGGAAACCCGGTTGACGGCATGCTGGAGGAAACTGCAATGAGGTGACAGTTAGCACCGCACAACCTATAGCAAAGTCATCCACATAAAGTGATGACCAAATATTGATGGAGAACAAAACCCTGGTGGACACCTTCAGCTTGGACAAATTCCGGGAAGCTCAGTACTAACCCGGACATGGAAATGTCTTTCAGTTAAGAAGGCCTAGGAGAAATGGTAGACTGCCTCGGAGGCCTAAGGAGTGGGCATGGTCCCAAAATATTATAGTACCTCCAAGTTAAGTCAAAGCCTTCTCAAGGTGGGCTCTGATGCCTGGTGGCTAAAGCTCTCGCTTCACACGGCGAGGGCCTGGGTTCTATTCCCAGCCAGGTAGAAACATTGGGCGTGTTTCTTTACACCTGTTGTCTATGTTCCCCATCAGTAAAATGGGTATCTGGGTGTTAGTCGACTGGTGTGAGTCGCATCCTGGGACACTGACCAAATTTGCCCGAAATGCTCAGCATAACAAGGGGTTTTATGTACTAGTAGTATGTAGTAAAATAGAGATTATATTATATTATTATAAGGTCGAAAAAAATGGCGATAACCGAGTGGT
>WNWK01043733.1:0-15379 GCA_009830355.1 Cherax destructor | reverse complement strand
AAATCAATATTTTTATGAATATTTCATATTATTTTCGAAAATACATGAAACATTAAAAGCTCAGAAAATGTGCTAAAATCGTATTTTATTGCATATTTCGACGTTTTAGAGCGGTTTGAGTGCTTTTATGGCAAACTCATTTTTTAGCTAAAATACTTAGATTTTCACACTTTAAATAGAATTTCTACTGCAATTGAAATTTATGGGAAAAGTAAGCAAAATTTAATGATTTTCTTTAGGAAGCTTACTTATAGGTGTATTTTATCTAAAAAATGTTTTTCAGAAAATCCTTGAAAATGCCTTAATCGTCAAAAATGCAATAAATCAAGTTTATAGCATTTTTAATATTATAATTATTTACATATTTTAAAAATCCATTAAAATCTATAAAATCAATATTTTTATGAATATTTCATATATTTTCGAAAATACTAAACATTAAATCAGAAAATGTGCTAAATCGTATTTTATTGCATATTTCGACGTTTTAGAGCGGTTTGAGTGCTTTTCTGGCAAAACTCATTTTTAGCTAAAATACTTAGATTTTCACACTTTTAAATAGAATTTCTACTGCAATTGAAATTTATGGGAAAAGTAAGCAAATTTAATGATTTTCTTTAGAAGCTTACTTATAGGTGTATTTATCTAAAAAATGTTTTTCAGAAATCCTTGAAATGCCTTAATTCAAAATGCAATAAAATAGTTTATAGCATTTTTAATATTTATAATTATTTACATATTTTAAAAATCCCATTAAAAATCTATAAAATCAATATTTTATAGAATATTTCATATTATTTTCGAAAATACATGAAACATTAAAAAGCTCAGAAAATGTCTAAATCGATTTTATTGCATATTTCGACGTTTTAGAGCGGTTTGAGTGCTTTTCTGGCAAACTCATTTTTAGCTAAAATACTTAGATTTTCACACTTTAAATAGAATTTCACTGCAATTGAAATTTATGGAAAAGTAAGCAAAATTTAATGATTTTCTTTAGAAGCTACTATAGGTATTTTATCTAAAAATTGTTTTCAGAAAATCCTTGAAAATGCTTAAATCGTCAAAAATGCAATAAAATCAAGTTTTATAGCATTTTAATATTTATAATTATTTACATATTTTTAAAAATCCATTAAAAATCTATAAAAATCAATATTTTTATAGAATATTTCATATTATTTTCGAAAAATACATGAAACATTAAAAGCTAGAAAATGTGCTAAAATGTATTTTATTGCATATTTCGACGTTTTAGAGCGGTTTGAGTGCTTTTCAAAACTCATTTTTAGCTAAAATACTTAGATTTTCACACTTTAAATAGAATTTCTACTGCAATTGAAATTTATGGGAAAAGTAAGCAAAATTTAATGATTTTCTTTAGGAAGCTTACTTATAGGTGTATTTTATCTAAAAATGTTTTCAGAAAATCCTTGAAAATGCCTTAATCGTCAAAATGCAATAAATCAAGTTTTATAGCATTTTTAATATTTATAATTTTTAATATTTTTAAAAATCATTAAAATCTATAAAATCAATATTTTATAGAATATTTCATATTATTTTCGAAAATACATGAAATAAATGTGTAAAATCGTATTTATTGCATATTTCGACGTTTTAGAGCGGTTTGAGTGCTTTTCTGGCAAAACTCATTTTTAGCTAAAATACTTAGATTTTCACACTTTTAAATAGAATTTCTACTGCAATTGAAATTTATGGAAAAGTAAGCAAAATTTAATGATTTTCTTTTAGGAAGCTTACTTATAGGTGTATTTTATCTAAAAATTTTTTCAGAAAATCCTTGAAAATGCCTTAATCTCAAAAATCAATAAAATAAGTTTTATAGCATTTTAATATTTATAATTATTTAATATTTTTAAAAATCATATTAAAAATCTATAAAAATCAA
Source organism: Cherax destructor (assembly GCA_009830355.1). Taxonomy (NCBI): domain Eukaryota; kingdom Metazoa; phylum Arthropoda; class Malacostraca; order Decapoda; family Parastacidae; genus Cherax; species Cherax destructor. Next base: position 13,467 of record WNWK01043733.1, on the reverse strand, counting down.
TATTTTATAGAATATTTCATATTATTTTCGAAAATACAAATGTAAAATGTGTAAATCGTATTTATTGCATATTTCGACGTTTTAGAGCGGTTTGAGTGCTTTTCTGAAAACTCATTTTTACTAAAATACTTAGATTTTCACACTTTTAAATAGAATTTCTACTGCAATTGAAATTTATGGGAAAAGTAAGCAAAATTTAATGATTTTCTTTAGGAAGCTTACTTATAGGTGTATTTTATCTAAAAATTGTTTTTCAGAAAATCCTTGAAAATGCCTTAATCGTCAAAAATGCAATAAAATAAGTTTTATACATTTTAATTTATATTATTTAATATTTTTAAAAATCCATTAAAATCTTAAAATCAATATTTTATAGAATATTTCATATTATTTTCGAAAATACATGAAACATTAAAAGCTCAGAAAATGTGTAAAATCGTATTTTATTGCATATTTCGACGTTTTAGATCCGTTTGAGTGCTTCTCTGGCAAAACTCATTTTTTAGCTAAAATACTTAGATTTTCACACATTTAAATAGAATTTCTACTGCAATTGAAATTTATGGGAAAAGTAAGCAAAATTTAATGATTTTCTTTTAGGAAGCTTACTTATAGGTGTATTTTATCTAAAAAAAATGTTTTTTTCAGAAAATCCTTGAAAATGCCTTAAATCGTCAAAAAAATCAATAAAATCAAGTTTCATAGCATTTTTTAATATTTATAATTATTTACATATTTTTAAAAAATCATATTAAAAATCTATAAAAATCAATATTTTTATAGAATATTTCATATTATTTTCGAAAAATACATGAAAATGTGCTAAAATCGTATTTTATTGCATATTTCGACGTTTTAGAGCGGTTTGAGTGCTTTTCTGGCAAAACTCATTTTTTAGCTAAAATACTTAGATTTTCACACTCTCAAATAGAATTTCTAATGCAATTAAAATTTATGGGAAAAGTAAGCAAAATTTTATGATTTTCTTTTAGGAAGCTTACTCATAGGTATATTTTATCTAAAAAAATAGTTTTTCAGAAAATCCTTGAAAATGCCTTGAATCATCAAAAAATGCAATAAAATAACGTTTTATAGCATTTTTGAATATTTATAAATTATTTACATATTTTTAAAAAATCCCATTAAAAATCTATAAAAATCAATATTTTTATGGAATATTTCATATTATTTTCGAAAAATACTTGAAACATTAAAAAGCTCAGAAAAATGTGCTAAAATGGTATTTTATCGCATTTTTCGACGTTTTAGAGCGGTTTGAGTGCTTTTCTGGCAAAACTCATTTTTTAGCTAAAATACTTAAATTTTCACACTTTTAAATAGAATTTCTACTGCAATTGAAATTTATGGGAAAAGTAAGCAAAATTTAATGATTTTCTTTTAGGAAGCTTACTTATAGGTGTATTTTATCTAAAAAAATTGTTTTTCAGAAAATCCTTGAAAATGCCTTAAATCGTCAAAAAATGCAATAAAATCAAGTTTTATACCATTTTTTAATATTTCATATTTATTTAACTATTTTTAAAAAAAAACATTAAAAATCTTTAAAAATCAATATTTTATAGAATATTTCATATTATTTTCGAAAAATACATGAAACATTAAAAAGCTCAGGAAAATGTGCTAAAATCGTATTTTATTGCATATTTCGACGTTTTAGAGCGGTTTGAGTGCTTTTCTGGCAAAACTCATTTTTTAGCTAAAATACTTAGATTTTCACACTTTTAAATAGAATTTCTACTGCAATTGAAATTTATGGGAAAAGTAAGCAAAATTTAATGATTTTCTTTTAGGAAGCTTACTTATAGGTGTATTTTATCTAAAAAAATTGTTTTTCAGAAAATCCTTAAAATCTTTAAAAATCAATATTTTATAGAATATATCATATTATTTTCGAAAAATACATGAAACATTAAAAAGCTCAGGAAAATGTGCTAAAATCGTATTTTATTGCATATTTCGACGTTTAGAGCGGTTTGAGTGCTTTTCTGGCAAAACTCATTTTTTAGCTAAAATAATTAGATTTTCACACTTTTAAATAGAATTTCTACTGCAATTGAAATTTATGGGAAAAGTAAGCAAAATTTTATAATTTTCTTTTAGGAAGCTTACTCTTATTATTTTATTAACACATCGACCGATTCCCACCAAGGCAGGGTGGCCCGAAAAAGAAAAACTTTCATCATCATTCACTCCATCACTGTCTTGCCAGAAGGGTGCTTTACACTACAGTTATAAAACTGCAACATTAACACCCATCCTTCAGAGTGCCGGCACTGTACTTCCCATCTCCAGAACTCAAGTCCGGCCTGCCGGTTTCCCTGAATCCTTTCATAAATGTTACTTTGCTCACACTCCAACAGCACGTCAAATATTAAAAACCATATGCCTCCATTCACTCCTATCAAATACGCTCACACATGCTTGCTGGAAGTCCAAGCCCTCGCACACAAACTTCCTTTACCCCCTCCCTCCAACCTTTCCTAGGCCGACCCCTACCCCGCCTTCCCTCCACTACAGATTTATACACTCTCGAAGTCACTCTGTCTCGTTCCATTCTCTCTACATGTCCAAACCACCTCAACAACCCCTCCTCAGCTCTCTGGACAATCGTTTTGGTAATCCGCACCTCCCCCTAATTTCCAAACTCCGAATTCTCTGCATTATATTCACACCACACATTGACCTCAGACATGACATCTCCACTGCCTCCAGCCTTCTCCTCGTTGCAACATTCATCACCCATGCTTCACACCCATATAAGAGCGTTGGTATAACTATACTCTCATACATTCCCCTCTTTACTTCCATGGACAGGGTTCTTTGTCTCCACAGACTCCGAAGTGCTCCACTCACCCTTTTCCCTCATCAATTCTATGATTCACCTCATCCTTCATAGACCCATCCGCCGACATGTCCACTCCCAAATATCTGAATACATTCACCTCCTCCATACTCTCTCCTCCAATCTGATATCCAATCTTTCGTCACCTATTCTTTTTGTTATCCTCATCACCTTACTCTTTCCTATATTCACTTTCAATTTTCTTCTTTTACACACCCTACCAAATTCATCCACCAACCTCTGCAACTTTTCTTCAGAATCTCCCAAAAGCACAGTGTCATCAGCAAAAAGCAACTGTGAACACTCCCACTTTGTATTTGCTTCTTTATCTTTTAGCCCAACACCTCTTGCCAAGACCCTCGCATTCACTTCTCTTACAACCCCATCTATAAATATATTGAACAACCACGGTGACATCACACATCCTTGTCTAAGGCCCACTTTTACTGGGAAATAGTCCCCTTCCCTCCTACACACTCTAACCTGAGCCTCACTATCCTCATAAAAACTCTTCACTGCTTTCAGTAACCTTCCTCCTATTCCATACACCTGCAACATCTGCCACATTGCCCCCTATCTACCCTATCATACGCCTTTTCCAAATCCATAAATGCCACAAAAACATCTTTACCCTTATCCAAATACTGTTCACCTATATGTTTCACTGTAAACACTTGGTCTACACACCCCTACCTTTCCTAAAGCCCCCTTGTTCATCTGCTATCCTGCTTTCTGTTTTACTCTTAATTCTTTCAATAATAACTCTACCATACACTTTACAAGGTACACTAAACAGACTTATTCCCCTATAATTTTTGCACTCTCTTTTGTCCCCTTTGCCTTTATACAAAGGAACAATACACGCTCTCTGCCAATCCTAGGTACCTTACCCTCTTCCATACATTTATTAAATAATAGCACCAACCACTCCAAAATTATATCCCCACCTGCTTTTAACATTTATATCTTTATCCCATCAATCCCAGCTGCCTTACCCCCTTTCATTCTACCCACTGCCTCACGAACTTCCCCTACACCCACAACTGGCTCTTCCACACTCCTACAAGATGTTATTCCTCCTTGCCCTACACACGAAATCACAGCTTCCCTGTCTTCATCAACATTTAACAAATCCTCAAAATATTCTCTCCATCTTCCCGATACCTCTAACTCTCCATTTAATAACTCTCCTCTACTATTTTTAACTGTCAAATCCATTTGTTCTCTAGGCTTCCTCAACTTTTTCAGAAAATCCTTGAAAATGCCTTGAATCATCAAAAAATGCAATAAAATAACGTTTTATAGCATTTTTGAATATTTATAAATTATTTACATATTTTTAAAAAATCCCATTAAAAATCTATAAAAATCAATATTTATATAGAATATTTCATATTATTTTCAAAAAATATATGAAAATGTGCTAAAATCGTATTTTATTGCATATTTCGACGTTTTAGAGCCGTTTGGGTGCTTCTCTGGCAAAACTCATTTTTTAGCTAAAATACTTAGATTTTCATACATTTAAATAGAATTTCTACTGCAATTGAAATTTATGGGAAAAGTAAGCAAAATTTAATGATTTTCTTTTAGGAAGCTTACTTTTAGGTGTATTTTATCTAAAAAAATGTTTTTTCAGAAAATCCTTGAAAATGACTTAAATCGTCAAAAAAATCAATAAAATCAAGTTTCATAGCATTTTTTAATATTTATAATTATTTACATATTTTTAAAAAATCATATTAAAAATCTATAAAAATCAATATTTTTATAGAATATTTCATATTATTTTCGAAAAATACATGAAAATGTGCTAAAATCGTATTTTATTGCATATTTCGACGTTTTAGAGCGGTTTGAGTGCTTTTCTGGCAAAACTCATTTTTTAGCTAAAATACTTAGATTTTCACACTTTTAAATAGAATTTCTACTGCAATTGAAATTTATGGGAAAAGTAAGCAAAATTTAATGATTTTCTTTTAGGAAGCTTACTTATAGGTGTATTTTATCTAAAAAAATTGTTTTTCAGAAAATCCTTGAAAATGCCTTAAATCGTCAAAAAATGCAATAAAATCAAGTTTTATAGCATTTTTAATATTTCTAATTTTTTAAACTATTTTTAAAATCCCATTAAAAATCTATAAAAATTAATATTAATTTAGAATATTTCATATTATTTTCGAAAAATACATGAAACATTAAAAAGCTCAGAAAAATGTGCTAAAATGGTATTTTATCGCATTTTTCGACGTTTTAGAGCGGTTTGAGTGCTTTTCTGGCAAAACTCATTTTTTAGCTAAAATACTTAGATTTTCACACTCTCAAATAGAATTTCTAATGCAATTAAAATTTATGGGAAAAGTAAGCAAAATTTTATGATTTTCTTTTAGGAAGCTTACTCATAGGTATATTTTATCTAAAAATAGTTTTCAGAAAATCCTTGAAAATGCCTTGAATCATCAAAAATGCAATAAAATAACGTTTTATAGCATTTTTGAATATTTATAAATTATTTACATATTTTTAAAAAATCCCATTAAAAATCTTTAAAAATCAATATTTTATAGAATATTTCATATTATTTTCGAAAAAATCGTATTTTATTGCATATTTCGACGTTTTAGAGCGGTTTGAGTGCTTTTCTGGCAAAACTCATTTTTTAGCTAAAATACTTAGATTTTCACACTTTTAAATAGAATTTCTACTGCAATTGAAATTTATGGGAAAAGTAAGCAAAATTTAATGATTTTCTTTTAGGAAGCTTACTTATAGGTGTATTTTATCTAAAAAAAATTGTTTTTCAGAAAATCCTTGAAAATGCCTTGAATCATCAAAAAATGCAATAAAATAACGTTTTATAGCATTTTTGAATATTTATAAATTATTTACATATTTTTAAAAAATCCCATTAAAAATCTTTAAAAATCAATATTTTATAGAATATTTCATATTATTTTCGAAAAATACATGAAACATTAAAAGCTAGAAATGTGCTAAAATCGTATTTTATTGCATATTTCGACGTTTTAGAGCCGTTTGAGTGCTTCTCTGGCAAAACTCATTTTTTAGCTAAAATACTTAGATTTTCACACATTTAAATAGAATTTCTACTGCAATTGAAATTTATGGGAAAAGTAAGCAAAATTTAATGATTTTCTTTTAGGAAGCTTACTTATAGGTGTATTTTATCTAAAAAAAATTGTTTTTCAGAAAATCCTTGAAAATGCCTTAAATCGTCAAAAAATGCAATAAAATCAAGTTTTATAGCATTTTTAATATTTATAATTATTTAACTATTTTTAAAAATCCTATTAAAAATCTTTAAAAATCAATATTTTATAGAATATTTCATATTATTTTCGAAAAATACATGAAACATTAAAAAGCTCAGGAAAATGTGCTAAAATCGTATTTTATTGCATATTTCGACGTTTTGTAGCGGTTTGAGTGCTTTATGGCAAAACTCATTTTTAGCTAAAATACTTAGATTTTCACACTCTCAAGTAGAATTTCTAATGCAATTGAAATTTATGGGAAAAGTAAGCAAAATTTAATGATTTTATTTTAGGAAGCTTACTTATAGGTGTATTTTATCTAAAAAAAAATGTTTTTCAGAAAATCCTTGAAAATGCCTTAATCTCAAAAAATCAATAAAATACGTTTTATAGCATTTTGAATATTTATAATTATTTACATTTTTAAAAATCCCATTAAAAATCTATAAAAATCAATATTTTATAGAATATTTCATATTATTTTGAAAAATAACATGAAATGTCTAAAATCGTATTTTATTGCATATTTCGACGTTTTAGAGCGGTTTGAGTGCTTTTCTGGAAACTCATTTTTAGCTAAAATACTTAGATTTTCACACTTTAAATAAATTTCTACTGCAATTGAAATTTATGGGAAAAGTAAGCAAAATTTAATGATTTTCTTTAGGAAGCTTACTTATAGGTGTATTTTATCTAAAAATGTTTTTCAGAAAATCCTGAAATGCCTTAATCAAAATCAATAAAGTTTATAGCATTTTAATATTTATAATTATTTACATATTTTAAAAACCCATTAAAATCTATAAAATCAATATTTATAGAATATTTATATTATTTTCGAAAATACATGAAAATTATAAAATCGTATTTATTGATATTTCGACGTTTAGAGCGTTGAGTGCTTTCTGGCAAAACTCATTTTACTAAAATACTTAGATTTTCAACATTTAAATAGAATTTCTACTGCAATTGAAATTTATGGGAAAAGTAACAAAATTTAATGATTTTCTTTAGAAGCTTACTTTAGGTGTATTTTATCTAAAAAAATGTTTTTCAGAAAATCCTTGAAAATGCCTTAAATCGTCAAAAATCAATAAAATCAAGTTTATAGCATTTTAATATTTATAATTATTTACATATTTAAAAATCATTAAAATCTATAAAAATAATATTTTATAGAATATTTCATATTATTTTAAAATACATGAAATTGCTAAAATCGTATTTATTGCATATTTCGACGTTTTAGAGCGGTTTGAGTGCTTTTCTGGCAAAACTCATTTTTAGCTAAAATACTTAGATTTTCACACTTAAATAGAATTTCTAATGCAATTAAAATTTATGGGAAAAGTAAGCAAAATTTATGATTTTCTTTAGAAGCTTACTATAGGTTATTTATCTAAAAATGTTTTCAGAAAATCTTGAAAATGCCTTAATCATCAAAAATGCAATAAAATAAGTTTTATAGCATTTTTGAATATTTATAATTATTTACATATTTTTAAAAATCCCATTAAAAATCTATAAAATCAATATTTTATGAATATTTCATATTATTTTCGAAAATACATGAAACATTAAAGCTCAGGAAAATGTGCAAAATCGTATTTTATTGCATATTTCGACGTTTTAGAGCGGTTTGAGTGCTTTCTGGCAAAACTCATTTTTAGCTAAAATACTTAGATTTTCAAACTTTAAATAGAATTTCTACCGCCATTGAAATTTATGGGAAAAGTAAGCAAAATTTAATGATTTTCTTTTAGGAAGCTTACTTATAGGTGTATTTTATCTAAAAAAAATTGTTTTTCAGAAAATCCTTAAAAATCTTTAAAAATCAATATTTTATAGAATATATCATATTATTTTCGAAAAATACATGAAACATTAAAAAAGCTCAGGAAAATGTGCTAAAATCGTATTTTATTGCATATTTCGACGTTTTAGAGCGGTTTGAGTGCTTTTCTGGCAAAACTCATTTTTTAGCTAAAATAATTAGATTTTCACACTTTTAAATAGAATTTCTACTGCAATTGAAATTTATGGGAAAAGTAAGCAAAATTTTATAATTTTCTTTTAGGAAGCTTACTCTTATTATTTTATTAACACATCGACCGATTCCACCAAGGCAGGGTGGCCCGAAAAAAAACTTTCATCATCATTCCTCCATCACTGTCTTGCCAGAAGGGTGCTTTACACTACAGTTATAAACTGCAACATTAACACCCATCCTTCAGGTGCCGGCACTGTACTTCCCATCCCCAGAACTCAAGTCCGGCCTGCCGGTTTCCTGAATCCCTTCATAAATGTTACTTTGCTCACCTCCAACAGCAGTCAAGTTTTAAAAAACCATATGCCTCCATTCACTCCTATCAAATACGCTCACACATGCTTGCTGGAAGTCCAAGCCCCTCGCACACAAAACTTCCTTTACCCCTCCCTCCAACCTTTCCTAGGCCGACCCCTACCCCGCCTTCCCTCCACTACAGATTTATACACTCTCGAAGTCACTCTGTCTCGTTCCATTCTCTCTACATGTCCAAACCACCTCAACAACCCCTCCTCAGCTCTGGACAATCGTTTTGGTAATCCCCACCTCCTCCTAATTTCCAAACTCCGAATTCTCTGCATTATATTCACACCACACATTGACCTCAGACATGACATCTCCACTGCCTCCAGCCTTCTCCTCGTTGCAACATTCATCACCCATGCTTCACACCCATATAAGAGCGTTGGTATAACTATACTCTCATACATTCCCCTCTTTACTTCCATGGACAGGGTTCTTTGTCTCCACAGACTCCGGGAGTGCTCCACTCACCCTTTTCCCCTCATCAATTCTATGATTCACCTCATCCTTCATAGACCCATCCGCCGACATGTCCACTCCCAAATATCTGAATACATTCACCTCCTCCATCTCTCTCCTCCAATCTGATATCAATCTTTCGTCACCTATTCTTTTTGTTATCCTCATCACCTTACTCTTTCCTATATTCACTTTCAATTTTCTTCTTTTACACACCCTACCAAATTCATCCACCAACCTCTGCAACTTCTCTTCAGAATCTCCCAAAAAGCACAGTGTCATCAGCAAAAAGCAACTGTGACAACTCCCACTTTGTATTTGCTTCTTTATCTTTTAGCCCAACACCTCTTGCCAAGACCCTCGCATTCACTTCTCTACAACCCCATCTATAAATATATTGAACAACCACGGTGACATCACACATCCTTGTCTAAGGCCCACTTTTACTGGGAAATAGTCCCCTTCCCTCCTACACACTCTAACCTGAGCCTCACTATCCTCATAAAAACTCTTCACTGCTTTCAGTAACCTTCCTCCTATTCCATACACCTGCAACATCTGCCACATTGCCCCCCTATCTACCCTATCATACGCCTTTTCCAAATCCATAAATGCCACAAAAACATCTTTACCCTTATCCAAATACTGTTCACCTATATGTTTCACTGTAAACACTTGGTCTACACCCCTACCTTTCCTAAACCCCCTTGTTCATCTGCTATCCTGCTTTCTGTTTTACTCTTAATTCTTTCAATAATAACTCTACCTTTGCAAAGGAACAATACACGCTCTCTGCCAATCCCATACATTTATTAAATAATAGCACCAACCACTCCAAAATTATATCCCCACCTGCTTTTAACATTTCTATCTTTATCCCATCAATCCCAGCTGCCTTACCCCCTTTCATTCTACCCACTGCCTCACAAACTTCCCCTACACCCACAACTGGCTCTTCCACACTCCTACAAGATGTTATTCCCCCTTGCCCTACACACGAAATCACAGCTTCCCTGTCTTCATCAACATTTAACAAATCCTCAAAATATTCTCTCCATCTTCCCGATACCTCTAACTGTCAAATCAAATCCATCTAGGCTTCCTCAACTTATTAATCTCATTCCAAAACTTTTTCTTATTTTCAACAAAATTTGCTGATAACATCTCACCCACTCTCTCATCTGCTCTCTTTTTACATTGCTTCACCACTCTTTTAACCTCTCTTTTTCTCTCCATATACTCTTCCCTCCTTGCATCACTTCTACTTTGTAAAAACCTTTCATATGCTAACTTTTTCTCCCTTACTACTCTCTTTACATCATCATTCCACCAATCGCTCCTCTTCCCTCCCGCACCCACTCGCCTGTAACCACAAACTTCTGCTGAACACTCTAACACCATTTTTAAATCTACCCCATACATTTTCACCCCATTGCCTACACTCTCACTAGCCCATCTATCCTCCAATAGTTGTTTATATCTTACCCTAACTGCCTCCTCTTTAGTTTATAAACCTTCACCTCTCTTTTACTTACTGATTCTATTTTCCTTGTATCCCATCTACCTTTTACTCCCACTGTAGCTATAACTAAAAAGTGATCTGATATATCTTAGCCCCTCTATAAACATGTACATCCTGAAGTCTACTCAACAGTCTTTTATCTACCAATACATAGTCCAACAAACTACTGTCATTACGCCCTACATCATATCTTGTATACTTATTTATCCTCTTTTTCTTAAAATATTATTACCTATAACTAAACCCCTTTTATACAAAGTTCAATCAAAGGGCTCCCATTATCATTTACACCTGGCACCCCAAACTTACCTACTACACCCTCTCTGCATGTTTCTCCCACTTTAGCATTTGGTCCCCTACCACAATTACTCTCTCATTTGGTTCAAAAGTTCCTATACATTCGCTTAACATCTCCCAAAATCTCTCTCTCCTCTACACTCCTCTCTTCTCCAGGTGCATACACGCTTATTATGACCCACTTTTCTGATCCGACCCTTATTTTAATCCACATAATCCTTGAATTTACACATTTATATTCCCTCTTTTCCTTCCATAACTGATCTTCAACATTATTGCTACCTTCCTTAGCTCTAACTCTCTCAGATACTCCTGACTTAATCCCATTTATTTCTCCCCACTGAAACTCGCCTACCCCCTTCAGCTTTGTTTCAGCTTAGGGCCAGGACATCCAACTTCTTTTCATTCATAACATCGGCAATCATCTCTTTCTTATCATCCGCACTACATCCACGCACATTCAGACAACCCAATTTTATAAAGTTTTTCTTCTTCCGTTTTTAGTAGATTTGTCAGGAGAAGGGGTTACTAGCCCATTGCTCCCAGGCATCTTATCGCCTCATACGACACGCATGGCTTACAGAGGAAAGATTCTTTTCCATTTCCCCATGGACAATAGAAAAATAAAAAGAACAAGAGCTATTAAGAAAAGAAGAAAAACCTAGATGTGTGTATGTATATATATGCATGTGTATGCCAGTGTAGTGTGACCTAAAGTGTAAGTAGAAGTAGCTAGATATACCTGTTATCCAGCGTGTTTATGAGGACAGAAAAAGACACCAGCAATCCTACCATCATGTAAAACAGTTTCAGGTTTCTGTTTCACAGTCACCTGGCAGGACGGTAGTACCTCCCTGGGTGGTTGCTGTCTACCAACCTACTACCTTTAATCGTCAAAAAATGCAATACAATGAAGTTTTATAGCATTTTTGAAATTTATTATTTATTTACATATTTTTAAAAATCCTATTTCATATTATTTTTAAAAAATAACTTGAAATATTAAAAAGATCAGAAAAAATGTGCTAAAATGGTTATTTTATTGAATATTTCGATGTTTTTTTGAGCGGTTTGAGTGTTTTTCTGGCAAAACTCATTTTTAGCTAAAATACTTAGATTATCACACTTTTAAATAAAAATTTTACTGCAATTGAAATTTATGGGAAAAGTAAGCAAAATTTTATGATTTTTTTAGGAACCTTACTCATAGGTGTATTTTATCTAAAAAAATAGTTTTCAGAAAATCCTTGAAAATGCCTTAAATCGTAAAAAATGCAATACAATCAAGTTTTATAGCATTTTTTAATATTTATTAATTTTTAATATATATATATATATATATATATATATATATATATATATATATATATATATATATATGTCGTGCCGATTAGGTAAAACTGGTCAATTAGCAAGAACTCATCTAAAATTAAGTCCTTTCTAAAATTTTCTCTTATACATTTAAAGATATATTTTTTCATTTATGTTAATGTAAGAATTTATAATTTTGTACCAAGAGAAACTTTGAAAACCTACCTAACCTTATTACAAAAGCGCAATTTAATTTAGCCTAACCCAACAAAATATATTTTAGATACGTTAACATTAATTTAATAATAAACAAACACAATGAAATATTTTTTTCGTTATTTCAGATTGATTTTGAGAAATTATTGCATACAAATTTTCACTTGTCTTATATGGCAAGGTGAGCGTTGCTATTTAAGCCAAAATCATAAGTTTTACCTAATAAATGACATAATATATATATATATATATAATATATAATATAATATATATATATATATATATATATATATATATATAATATATTTATATATATAAAATCCCATTAAAAATCTATAAAAATCAATATTTTTATAGAATATTTCATATTTTTCGAAAAATACATAAAACATTAAAAATCTCAGAAAAATGTCTAAAATCGTATTTTATTGCATCTAGCTTCAGAGCTTTGGGAGTTTTTCTGGCAAACCCATTTTTAGCTAAAATAGTAAAATTATCAACTTTTAAATTTTAAATTTTCTGCAATTGGGTTTATAGGAAAAGTAAGCAAAATTTTATGATTTTTTTTTGGAAGCCATCATATGTAAATTCTTTTCTTTAAAAAAAAACTTTTTCAGAAAACCTTAAAAAAGCCTTAAATTCCAAAAAATGCAATAAAATCAAGTTTTATAGCATTTTTTTTTATTTTAATTTTTACATATATATAAAAATCCATTAAAAATCTATAAAAAACAATATTTTTATAAAAATATTTCATATTTTTTCGAAAATACATGAAAATTAAAATCTCAGAAAAAATTTGGTAAAATCGTACTTTTTGCATATTTCGAGTTTTAGAGCTTTGAGTGCTTTTCTGGCAAAACTCATTTTTTAAAAACTTAGATTATCCCCACTTTTAAATAAAATTTCTACCGCAATTAGGGTTTTGGGAAAAGTAAGCAAAATTTTATGATTTTCTTTTAAAGCTTACTCATAGGTTAATTTTATCTAAAAAAAATATTTTAAAAAATCTTAAAAAAGCCTAATTTAAAAACAATAAAAAAGTTTTATAGATATTTGAATATTTATTATTTTAATATTTTAAAAACCTAAAAATCTATAAAAACCAATATTTTATTGAATATTTCATATTTTTTTAAAAAATACTTGATAATTTAAAAAATTAAAAAAAAAG
>WNWK01043732.1:0-15380 GCA_009830355.1 Cherax destructor | reverse complement strand
ATGGGCTGTATAGAATTACGTTACTTTACTTAATTTATATAAAGTAGCAAGAAACCCAAAATATTTGGGCAAAAAAATTTTAAATTTTTTAATGTAGCAATGGTAATTAAGAACGTGACAGAGCACCCCCAGCTTAAATTTGACCACTGATATGTTGAAATACTTATGGGTAAGGCTGGATTCTGGGGCCCACCTCTTTTTTCCTAGCATTTTTACTCTTTATTGTGTTAATATAGGTGAGTGGATTGTGGTCTGAAAATACATTGATTTTAAAAGGAGAATGCCCAAATATACGTCAAAATTCCCCTAACGACACCACAAGAGCTAGAGCCTCTTTCTCAATCGTGGCTTTTTTTTTTCTGGTTCGTTTGAGTTTGAAGTAGTAACATAAAGGGGGGGAGTTTTCAGTGGATGTTGACTGTTGGAGCAGCACAGCACCCACTGCATAATTTTTTTCGCATCTATATGTAAAAAGAAGGAAAAGGTTGAAGTTAGGACTCTGCAAGACAGGAGCAGAGGAAAGAAAAAGCCTTCAGCCTTGTAAACGAGCCCTAGCAATCTTGAGTCCAGATGAACTGGACTTTGCTACTAGTGAGCTCAGTGAGAGGAACAGCGATTTGAGCGGTTGGGGCAGAACCTGCGATAATATCCTGCCATGCCTAGGAATCTCTGCACGCCCCTTTCCCATCCTGTGGTACTGGAAATAAAACAAAAAAGCACGAACCTTAGCATCAATAGGGGCAACCTCACCTTGGCCTATTCTTCTTAAATTCATTCATTAATCTGTCTATATTTATTTAATAAATACCAAACTGTCACACTACCTTCCCTGATGATCTTACATCCCTACTAATTCAAACATATTTATAACACTGAGATACATAATCAAAATCCATAACCTATGAATCCACTATATATTTACATTATGTTATCAGTCACAAATTTTCCAAAACAACTTAGAGATATTTGCATTCCATTATTTAAAAATGAAAAATAACAAATACTAATTTGCATGAGAAGGATGTGAGCATGTGAAGTGCACAGTACGAGATAATGCAGTATGAGAGTGTGGGATGTACAGTATATGGGCAGTGTGTAGGATGCACATGTGTGGAATGCACACTAGGAGGGTAGTGTTGGAATGCCCCTAGGAGGGTAGTGTGTGGAATGCACACTAGGAGGGTAGTGTGTGGAATGCACATTAGGAGGGTAGTGTGTGGAATGCCCCTAGGAGGGTAGTGTGTGGAATGTACACTAGGAGGGTAGTGTGTGTAATGTAAACTAGGAGGTAGTGTGTGGAATGTACACTAGGAGGGTTGTGTGTGGAATGTACACCAGGAGGGTAGTGTGTGGAATGTCCCTAGGAGGGTAGTGTGTGGAATGTACACTAGGAGGGTAGTGTGTGTAATGTACACTAGGAGGATAGTGTGTGGAATGTACACTTGGGGGGTTGTGTGTGGAATGTACACTAGGAGGGTAGTGTGTGGAATGTACACTAGGAGGGTTGTGTGTGGAATGTACACTAGGAGGGTAGTGTGTGGAATGTACACTGGGAGGGTTGTGTGTGTAATGTACACTAGGAGGGTTGTGTGTGTAATGTACACTAGGAGGGTAGTGTGTGGAATGTACACTTGGAGGGTTGTGTGTGGAATGTACACTAGAGAGGGTAGTGTGGAATGTACACTAGGAGGGTTGTGTGTGGAATGTACACTAGGAGGGTTGTGTGTGGAATGTACACTAGGAGGGTTGTGTGAGGGTTTATGTACCAACTTCAGTTTGAGACAAACTCCTGGATTGAACTAAAACAATTTTTAAACTTTGTACCTTAGATTATTTTGAACGTTAGAAACATTTGACTTTGGAAATAATCTATAAATTTCTGGATAAATGTTTTGTCAATTCCATGTTAACGTTTTCCCTAAACATTGGTGAATCATATGTTATGATTTACTTTCCTCGAATACTATTTTTGAATGTGACTTGGCTTTAAAATCTAGAAATACTATATTATGTTTATATCATGTTTTGGTGTGTGTTATGGTGTTAATGCAGGGGTTCCCACCCTAGGAAATGTGTGATTAATGTTGCACCACTTACGAAAGTGTTATCATAAGTGCATGAAATGCATATATAAAGTAAGCACTTTGGAAAGTTTTTTTGCTAAAATAAACGGAATTGTGCTCTTCATTAGCACTCTTTGTCGCACCCCCTGAAATGCCGTCATTGCACCTCTGGGGGTGCGTGCTCCCCAGGTTGGGACCCCCGTGTTAATGGTTGCTGCTCTGCTAAGAGAGGAGACACGTAACACGGGGCACCTGGAAAGGCACAGTGTCATTAACAACTTGCACGCTTTTAGCAATGGCAAATCCTACCACACAAACTTTCTTGTGTTTTCTGACAAGATAACAGATGTGAGGCAGAGGAAGAAAGAGAGGGACAGGAGGGAGGGGGTTAAAGAAAGAGGAATGAATGGAATGCATATTTGTTTCTGTAAGAAGGCATTTGGTACAGCAATTCACAAGAACCTGTGAGAAAATCTTGAGGGTTAGGCCAGAATAACAGGAAAGGCATTGCAAAGGAACTAAGAATACCTAACGGAGAGTGCAAACAGTGACGCCAGTCTAGTATAGACTTAACATGTTAGGAAGAACAAATATTCAATCCCCAATGTGAGCAGTAACAAAAGATCCTAAACTCTAATGTCGACGTCACAAGAGTATCGACTAGGTCTTTGCTGTATATATCAAAATGAACAAGTACTGAAGATTATTAGTGTATTATGAAGGATGCATAACAAGAGGGTGGTGAATGTATGGGATGAACAATTTGTATATTGTGTGTGGTATGTACAATATGAAGGTAGTGGATGTGTAGTAGGATGCACAATGAGAGGGTAGTGTGTAGGATATATAATACTTCCCTGCATTTCGTGTCCAAATCTCAAGCAAAATGATTTCTTCTCTTTGATGAGAATAAATATTTTTGAGGATAAATTCCTTTTTCAAAATACATATTCACAGCATATTAGAATGATATGAATTCTATTTAATAGCGTTTTGAGAACTGGATTTTAATTATTTATATTAATGGTTTTTAACTTACATCTGGCAGTGGCATACAACAATCCAAGTGGCAAACATTCCTGTCTAACCTACTTATACATAATTATTAAATTTAAATTAAGTTATAATAAACAACTGTCAATGAATAAACAGAAGAGAAGGCGAGAGGCTCGAACCAAGGTCAGTAAATTGACGGTCCAGCGATAGTGTCTGAGTGAATTTCTGTTTATTCATAATATTTTTTATATTTTATTTAAAAGACATGCTTACAAAAACAGGATATATCTGCTAATATGCATCTAGACCGTACTAAACACAATACAGCAATCTTGAACTACGTACAACATACAATATCTGATTTACATTCACAATCATTGTAACATATCCTACTTTCGTCATTATCCTCTGCCTTAGAAAACTATTGCATTACACATTTTAATACTGTTAAACATACTACACAATACTCACAATATACATATGCAAGCTAAATACTCCAAACATTAACATATCATCACGGATTGCTCTTCCTCCATCATATATACTTATTTTGTTCTAGCTTTACCATTAACCATTTAATGACCCAAGAACTACGTTCCTGCCTATTCCGCAACTAATAACATCTTAAAACATTATTATATAGACACCAAAGAACATATGTTCCTACCCATTACATATAAAATAACTACAGACATACTTAAGCATGCAAAAACGATATACATTACACAAAAATATATAAACATCAGATATACAATTGTAAATTTCGTTCTCAAAATCCAAAGTTTAATCTCCGAGTTACATCATAAAAAACTTCTTACCATAACTCCATTATATACCTGTCTCCAACAACACATTATGTACCTGTCTCCAACAACACATTATGTACCTGTCTCCAACAACACATTATGTACCTGTCTCCAACAACACATTATGTACCTGTCTCCAACAACACATAATGAAACGGGATTCTCTCCTATACTCTTCACATACTGACACTGTTATATTAACACATTTCCAACCGGTACATACAATATCTCCTTTTACTGTAATTTATGTACACTCACTTCTCATCCATACTTACATACCGTACATTTCAGTACCACACAACACTAAAATAAGTAACTATTTCTTACACAAAAACATTAAAACCACACTTATGACTACCTAACATAGTAGACAACGAACAACAATATTGTGTATATATATTCACTCTTTCCTTTAGACATTACAGATCATAACATATATAGGATTACTCTCGCTCTTACTACGGCTCATACCTGAACCTCAATCTCCAAATGTGCTTGAAACTCCCCCCTCCTTTTTCCACCTGCTAAGGCTACCGAAACTGTGTGTCATCACACAGTATACACAAAATGGTGATCCTGAACATCTTGACTGCTCCAATAAATTACTCACCAAGTCAATTAATACCTAAAATCTTACTGATATATACTTACTATATGAACATAAGATGTAATACACAAGTAAACCCTATCCACATAACAAAATTAAACACCATATATGCATGACAAAATATTCTTCTTAACACAGTATCAAAAAACGGCCCTACACTTTAATGCTATGACAACTTTACATATTCGTATTCGTCACCAGTGAAAATTTTCTTTATACATATTACCAAGCTGTGTCAAAGCTTCACCTACTACAGTCAAAATCTCCTATTCATTTATCAAGAAAAATTCCACCATGGCATCCATAGGAAAACCACCTCTATATTTCCCCACGTCCACAACACTACCCCCTCCTTCCTTTTGTCCTTCAGTCCAGTACACATCACACCCTCTCTAACCGTATGCACCCATAATTTCGTCACTCGTCCCCATATACAAAATGTATGAAACAAGTCCTCCGTCTCACCTCCCCCACCCCTCACATGCACCACACACACCGTCTATGATGGTAACACACTCACCCCATCTCACATACACCCCATCTCACACCTCAACCTGTCCCTCTATATCCCCCTCCGAGACCAGTCCTTCCATTTAGCTACGCACCCTCCCACCTCCATCAACTTTCCTACCGTCATGTTCCTGTAACTGTCAGGAAAAACAGATCCCACCTATCCCCATACAAAACTCGATGCCTACATCCTATCCCTCCTTTTCCTCTCTCAAAATCAATGAAAAATACACATAATCTCTGCCAGATACATGAGGCCCGTCTTACGTCCTCACTCACGCCTCCTATGTCCAAACTCAGAACCCTCAAAGCATTAATCCTTCCCCCCACATCAAACGTGATAACCCCACCCAACCATTTCCAGTACAGCCTCTAAATGCCCACAAAATATACCACATGATAGCTGACTCTTCCTCCCGCACCTACCACAATTTGCACGCCACCAATCCATCTTAAACAGCACAGCTTTCGATGCTAACACCCCATGCAAAAATCTGAAAATCACCTCCCTCACCCTCTCTTTCATCCTCAAACGTCGTAATCCTCCCAGATTCCTTTCCAATTATATCAGGAAAGACTGCTTCCCCCTCCACCTCTTCCAGCCACCCCACCCTACCCAATGCACTAGCCGTGACTCCCCATGGATCCCTCACCCCCATTATACTGCGCAACATATCCCTGCACCTTACCAGATCCTTCCCTCCCCACCAGCTCTCCAATTCAGTCATAACCCTCCCCCCCTCCATCCCTATCCTCCCTTCCGCACATAACAATACTTGACATACACACTCATGAGACGAACCTCTATATTTATTAGCCCTAAACCCCCAACCCCACCTTTTGCATGACCACCCCTTTTTTAACCAATGTCTCCCATACCCCACACTTACCTTAGGACTCTCCTCTCAACTCCCTCTCATCCCCTTTTAACATTGGAAAGACCACTGCCACGTGCCATAATCTGCTATACACTAAAGTATTTATTACGATTACTCACTGCTGAAGAGTTAAATCCCTGTCCTCCACCTTCTCATCCTCAAAGCCCCCCCACTACCTTCTCAGCATTTACCCTCCTTGCCTCTCTTAAATCATTCATAAATATAATTCCACATATCTTTAACCTTTCTACAATGGGTCACCCGTACCTCAACCCCATGCCCCCCACCCACGACCCTACCTCAATAAATTAGACTTGGCACCGTTTATAGACATCCTGTTGCCTTCCCAAAATCCTGAGAATCCTGCCCACATTTTGTAAACCCTCCTCTCCCGCCAAACAGTGGTATCGTCAACATATCCACAAGGCCAGACTTGCTTCCCAACTCCCCTTCTCCTCCCACACTCCCTCCTCAATCAACCTATATAAGGGTTCTGCAAGCACGCAAAGAGGATTTGCGACAAGGGGACCCCTGCCGCAAACCCTTCCCCATGCATACTTCCCCTCCCACCAAACCATTTACCTGCACCCTCACTCTCGCATTCTTATACAACGTCTCAGCCCAATGAACCTTGCTTTATTATCCTCCATAACATGTCCCTTTCCAATTCATATGCGGCCTGCCAGCCCAAGGCATACCCTACCACATCTACTCTCTAAAAAATCTCTTACCCTCGCTGCCCCACCACTACTCCGCCCTGGTATGCCATATTGCCCCACCTCAATTTATGCCCTATCACCCATTTTCATTCTGTTACCCAGCACCTTAGCAAAGATCTTATAATCTGCGCACATCATCGATAAAGGTCTATCTCTCTATTGTTTCCCTGCCCCCTTTTTAAAATACTACTCCAGTACTGGGTAGTAGACTTCCATGATTTCCCTTTTTGCTCAAACTTTGTACAGCAGTCCACACCTCATCCTCCTTATCTCCCCCATACTTTCCCTATCTTCCCCCCTAACACCTGCTCTATATCCTCCGAATAACATCCCCCTCGGGTCCCCCCCTCCCATCCTTTCGCAAATGACACTCAAACCACTCCCTAAGGTATAAACTCATAGCCTCCATCAACTTCATTTTCTGCCCTTGACACACCCCTCACATCCTCCCCATCCCCAAATCCCCATTACAGTCTTTCCCCTTCCCGTCTCTTACGAAAAGACCTCAAAACCCAGCCGATGGCTTATCGCCCCATAATACGTCCTCCATGCCCCGCATATGTCCACATCAAAACGTGCATTTTGTTTTTTCCTCAACCTCCTTTCAACGGGGCCAACTCAGCCACCTGCGATATCCTACCCCTTCATAACAAAACCCCAACTGCCCCTCAAATATTTCTGTAACCCATACCTCCATTGCTTTTCCTCCCATCCCCTGACCTTGAAAAAATCCCTTATAGTTGGTTTTGCATATTGCTCCCACCACTGCACTACATCCCCATCCTTCCAACATCCTTTTTTCCCATTTTCCCCCCACCACCCAGAAAAAAGCCCCTACCCTCCTCCCCCTCAATTGCTGTACGTTCAGTTTCAATGGCCGGATACCATTTAACCACCCCCTCCCAACCAACCTCCACCAATACTTCCCTATGATCAGAAAACCCACATCTATTTATTTATTTCCCACGTTCACCCCCCCTGACACATATATTCTGTCCAAACGAGCAGCGAACCCACCCTAACAAATGTGTAATCCACCCTCCATCCACCACCCACCACATCAACCACCCCGCACTTCCCAACACATCCTCAAAACTTACAACACCCCTGCCCTTAGGGGTTCCATGTCCTTCTTCCTGATAATACAATTCCAATCCCCCCCAAATTACTGTAACCTCAGCTAAGCCTCCCATAAATATATTAAGTGTTCCCTACAACTCCTCTTAGTCTCCTGTTGCTAACAGCTGGCATGTAAACCCTAAAAAAGTCACTCTCACCCCCACAACCCATCAACTCTACTACCCTGCCCCCCCCTCCTCCCAAGCTATCAGCTGAAAAGGACTGGTCTTCTTACTACTACAACCCCACCTTAAATTACCTGAACTGCCGCATACACACTGTATCCTTGCATCAACAAATCCTTTCCATACCTATAATTATGCTCTTGAAAAAATCCTATATAAATTTGCAAACCATCTCAAGGTCACCTCTACCCATTTCTTCTTCACTTCAGCCTTTAGACCATTTACATTAAATGAGATTCACTTGAATATGATAGAGGTGGCTTTCCTTTGGACTTACATGACCTTTGCAGCATACCTTTTAGAGCGCCAGCGACTTGTGATACCCTGCACTCCGCCTACCCCCTCCGTTCCTTTCAAACCCCCTGTCCCCTTTGCTTACATCTACCAGGCCTTCTTATGTCCTCTGATCAGGCGTTAGGACATCGTCCTCCATCACCCATTGCCTTTTGCGATTCTGCACCGACATCCATATTACTACTGTCCTCCTGTGCACTATTACCTACACTTCATTGATATCCAGCCTACCAGTATCTGGGCTGTCACCACCTCCCCTCCTACACCACCCATTAAGCCATCAAGAGATTCACCAGATTCCTGAACCACTTCCTCCCGGGGATATCCAAAAACCCCTCACCTCTTCAGGAAGTGTCACTTCAATCCCAAATCCAAAACTTCCCTTTGTTCCCTTTACCTCCAGCACCTCGCTGCCCTGTGTCACTGCAGTCATTGTCTGACACACTTCTTCAGACGCCTGGACTATCTCACTCCACGTCCTTTTGGGGCCTACTTCTTCTTCCGTCCTCTTGGTGACTCCACTTCTGTAGCACAACAACATTTCGGTCACCATAGAGTGGTCCCTGCCGTCTCTCACATCCGCGGCCATGTGCTGTAAGATCCACAGAGTCTACAAGTCCCTTTTCTACCCAGCATGGTTACATAAACTTGCGTCCTGAAGGCCTCCATTACCCCTAAGATGGTTTCCCGTCTTAAAATCATCTTTAGATTGAGGTCCTTCAGGATCCCTTCATACAACCCCTCATTCCATCGTCCCATTGTTGCATGATGGATCACACCGTAGGTCTTAAAGACACCCTTACATCCTGTTCATCCCCTTCAAACAGAAGATTATGAAGCCGTACCCAGGTGTGTCTAGAAACATCCTTTAGTTTTACCTCCATCGTAGCGTTGATTGACATGGGCACGTCCTCGTATTTATCCACTATGCGCTCATATGCCTTGGTCATCAGCTTTACAAAGATCCTGGTACTCCCATTTAGCGCTATTCCATAAACTTCCTCATTATCGATACCATAGGTATCTCTGATTATAGTTAGCCAAAACCACTGCTGCATTCGTGGGATAGACTGCACCCCTCAACAGCTCCACACACACAGTGTTGATTCGTCTCCTGTAAGCAGCCGCCATGTTGTGAAAATAAACCGCTTCACCTGGACACCACTAGAGGCCAGCCGACAACCTGCCACCGACAACCTGCCACGGCAAGAGCTGGGCGGTGAATGATTCATAAATAATCAAATTTAGATTGCTGAATAAAACTTAGCCGTTACTATTGTAAACTAAACATGACTTAAAGTCTTTTTGCAGTGATTATCAAAGACCCAGGCAAGTACACGAATTACTGCCTAAATTGCTAAATTACAAATCGCAACAATACACTTGCAGCCAACTGCAATTAAAATTACAGTAGGCACTATTATTTTATTTAAGTTCACTCATTATTCTCTCTACAGTTATTTAACAAGTACCAAATTATCACACTACCTTCCTGATGATCAGTGAATTTCCCGTAATTCTAACATATATATGTATATATATATATAATACTGACACACATATACAGAATCCATTGCTTATTCACCCCCTCTCTTTATTTACATTACGTTATGAGTCAGAGATTTTCCTACACAACATACAGATATTTACAGTCTCTTATTCGTCAAAAAATATTAAACAAATACCAATTTGTATGAGAAGGATGTGACTGTGTGGAGTGCACAGTATGAGACAGTGTGTGGAGTGCATAGTATGAGACAGTGTGTGGGTGCACAGTATGAGACAGTGTGTAAGGTGCACAGTATGAGACAGTGTGTGGAGTGCACAGTATGAGACAGTGTGTAGGTGCACAGTATGAGACAGACGTGGAGTGCACAGTATGAAGGACAGTGTGTGGGTACAGTATGAGAGAGTGTGTGGGTGCACAGTATGAGAGAGTGTGTGGGTGCACAGTATGAGAGAGTGTGTGGGTGCACAGTGTGAAACAGTGGGATGCGCAGTGAAGTGTGTGTGGAGGCACAGTTTGAGCCAGTGTGTTGAGTGCACAGTATGGGGCAGTGTATGGAGTGCACAGTATGAGGGCAGTGTGTGGGTGCACAGTATGAGACAGTGTGGAGTGCACAGTATGAGACAGTGTATCGTGCACAGTATGAAACAGTGAATGGAGTGCACAGTGAGACAGTGTATGGAGTGCACAGTATGAGAGTGTATGGAGTGCACAGTATGAGAAAGTGTGTGGAGTGAACAGTATGAAGTGTGTGGAGTGCCCAGTATGAGTGTGAGGAGTGCACAGTATGAGAGAGTGTGTGGAGTGCACAGTATGGTGAGTGTGTGGAGTGCGCAGTATGAAGAGAGTGTGTGGAATGGACAGTATGAGACAGTGTGGAATGGACAGTATGAGACAATGTGTGGAGTGCACAGTATGAGACAGTGTGTGGGATGCACAGTATGAGAGTGTGTGGGATGCACAGCATGAGACAGTGTGTGGAGTGCACAGTATTAGAGTGTGTGTGGAGTGCACAGTATGAGACAGAGTGGGAGTGCACAGTATGAGACAGTGTGTGGAGTGCACAGTATGAGAGAGTGTGTGGGTGCACGGTATGAGAGAGTGTGTGGAGTGCACAGTATGAGAAAGTGTGGGGGATGCACAGTGTGGAAAATTGTGTGTGAGATGCACAGTTTGGAATGTGTGTGTGATGCAAAAGTGTGGATAGTGTGGGGGGATGCACAGTGTGGATAGTGGGGGAGATCCCGGTTTGGATGGTGTATAAATTCCCGGTGGGGATGGTGTGTGGGGGGATCAGTGGGATAGTGTGTGGGGAGATGCACAGGTGGATAGTGGTGTGAGATGCACAGTGTGGATAGTGTGTGAAGATACAGTTGGATAGTGTGTGTGAGTCCCACAGTGTGGATAGTTTTAGTTGCACATTGGATAGTGTTTGTCCCCCATAGTGTGGATAGTGTGGGGAATTCACTAAAAAATTGAGTGAAAAAAAACAAAGTTACAGGGGACCTTTTCCCCTAAATGCAATTTCCCCAGTTTTTTATTTATGTTGGGCACAAGAGCGGGAGCTATGTTCTGATAACATTTAAATGACTACTTACAGAAAATTTTAAACATAAAAGGGGCTACATCCCAGGTAATTACAAACCAAAATTGAGCTGAATTAAAAAAGGGAAGGTAAGAGAAGGAGAAAGGGGGAAAGTGGTAAAAGTAAATGGGGGGTGGGAGGGTGATAGTGGTGGCGTCGGGAAAGAGGGGGAAGAGGGTGAGGGGAAAGGAAAAGGGGAAAGGGGTTGGGGGGGGAGTGAGAGAGGACCTGACTGAGACAAATTAATGTTATTGAAGGGGTTCGGAAAAACCATAATAACATTTGGGGCACCGACAGATTGCTGGAAAACCCTTTCACGATTTCAATTTTTATTCCCGCTCTGGGTCCTTCCATCTCACTTTTTTCCACCTCGCCGCATATATAAATGAGCATGCATACCCGGGCTCCACCACCCCACTACCAGGTTTGGGAAATCGCCCCTCAACCAGTTTTACAGTAGACAGTACATATAGGGGGATTTCACACCCCACACACCCCCCCCGGGGCAAAACCTCCCAAATGGATCTGGGTTTTGGGCCGGGTTAAAAAAAATTTGGACCCGGGGAGAAAACCCCCCCGGTGAAAAGTCATGAAAAAATTGGGGAAGGGGCAAAGACCACGGGAGTACAGTCTAGGGGGGCCAGAGACTACAAACCTCATTCAAGGAAAAGAATCTTGAGGTGATTCCCGGAATCTCCTCGGGCCCACATTAACCAAATAACTGCTGCAGCATAGGGGAAACCTAGCAAACCAAAGATTAGCATTCCGACATCTCAAAAAAGGAATCGTTCAGAACCCGTACCCCTGTGAAAGTTAGGCCTATATTGGAATATGGAGCACCATTTTGGGAAAACCCATACCTAGCCAATCAATAAGGGAGATTAAAAAAAAAGTGAAAGGTTTGAAAGAAGACTAGCCCCGGGGTTTAAAGGGGGAATGTCCTACCAAAATTATTTTTTGTCGGGAAAAACAGGATGACAATGTTAGTGTTTAGATTTAAGAGAAAAAAAGGGTTGATGGGCGGGGGAAATTGGTAATTTTTAGAAAAAAAATTTTTTCCCAAAAGCAGGGGGGAGAGCGCCACGAAAGGTGGACAAGTCGGGAAGATTACGAGAGGAGACTGCCCAAAAAGAATCAAAAGAGCTAATTAGGTCAATACCAGCTACCCATTCCATTTCATAGACTTGCCCCGTGCTAAACTGACTTTTTTCCCCTCCTAAACTCTCTACTCCGGGAACTCTCCTGTCATCTGCCTTTCCTATATTTCCAGTTTTTTAACCCAATTCTCTCCGTTTCTTAGACATCAAACTTATTTTTTCGCCAGAACTAACACTCTTCGCGGTAACCCCTAGTTCATACCCCCCCTCCCTTATTGATGCTCCTGGGGGTTCGCTCATTTATTGTTCCTCCTTTTCCTCTTCAGTATTTGGGGAGAAACTGGCCGATCTCTTTCGACAGACTTAGGGAGCACAAAAGTAGTGTTAGGTTTGCCCACACCAAAAAATGCTTTTTTTCTGTCATGTCAGAGATCACAGTCACCCCAACTGGTCTTCTGCTAAAACTGTCTACTCTTTTCCTTAATTTTCACAGTCTTTCGGGTTTAAATCCCCCCCTTAGACACAATTTTCCCTTTGGGAATAATTCCTAGTCGTGGCTTTGTCTCTGTAGATGCCTTCCTTTCCCTTTATATTTGGGCCAATTTTTCCCCCCCGTATTCTTGCTCCTACCCTCTGTGGGCCCCTAGCTCCCTTGCAGTGTTCCCTTTATTAGTCTTTTACTGACACCTCCACTACCTCTACCACTCCCCCTTCTTTCTTTCCTACTACCTTTCTTGTCCGTCCCTTCTGCTTACCTATATATTTTCCCCCCTTCTCTCATTTTTTTGACTTTGTAAATGGTGTGGGTTATTTGTGTATTGTTCCCGTCACGGTATTGTGCCTTTTTGTTATTTATTCGACATTGTGTCTTTTCTCCGGTTCTCCGTAATGATCGAACACGAATAAACAACGTAGAGATCGCGGTTTGACCACTAAATTATGATTCTTTCATTGGATCGGAAATTTGGTTTTTCCCGGGGTTTCGCTCACTTGCCCTCGTCTAGAAGACTAAAAACTATTTGTCTAGGACCAGCATGCTCTTACTGTTCCATTCATTTTTCAAGCATCAGCCCCTGATAATTGATGCCGTACAGAAGTGTTATATTTTTTATCAAAAAGAAAAACGCTAAACTCTTAGGGTTCATACAGGCCAGTGCATTGACCAGTCGGGCTGGTTTTGAATGGATTTTAGCTAGAGTTCACCACAGGCAGCTGGTGTGGGGGGACGTTCCCCAAAACCCCTGCATTTGTGGTCATTGTGGGGGCCCCCGAATTTTCCCTTTTTTTGTATAGAAAAATACTTAGTTTGACGAATCGTCTTAGGCCAGTTGGCCCGGGGGTTTTCCACTGCCCTGTGAGTTTCCGGGGCTCATTTTTTCCGGGTTTTAAGCCATCCATTCCGTAATTTGTCATTGACATTCACATCTGTTCGACACCCACTTATCCACCTTTTACACTCACGCTAATCCTCCTTCCCCTCATTTTTCCCCCCACACATACTCAAACTTACCCCCACTCCCCCCACTCTCACAAATATAATTTCTCCTACATACTTATCTTTTTTTCCAGCTACTTAGATTTATCCTCCCTCTTCACAGTCACGCTTATCTGCCCTTCCCTTCATTCACACATTTTGCACACTCCCTCCACTCCTCTCTTCCTTCCTCTCACCTCTGGCTTAATCCTCCTTCTTCAATCTTTCACACACATCCCCCCCCACTCCCCACACACACACACACACACACACACACACACACACACACACACACACACACATTAAAGGCTCGGGGATAAATGTTAAACCTGGGACCACATCAAAACCCAAAAAACTGCTGCAGCAATTGCGCGTCTAACAAATTAAAGACCAGATTTACTGGATCTAAAATAAGGGGTCATTGGCGACTCTGTACACCAAAGTCCCCCACCTGGTGAAACATGTCGAAAATGGGGAAAGTGCAGAGCTTTGGAAAAGTGGAACTAGTCTCGGGGCTAAGGGTATGTCCCAAAAGGGGGGCAAAAAAAGCTAGGGGTGATATAACAAAACCTACAAAATACTGAGAGAAATTGATTTGTGGAATAGGGGCAGACTGGGTTTTAGATGGGAAAAAGGAACAAAACAAAACTGGGTTGGGAAAATTTTGGAGTCAAGGGAGTAAGAATGTATTTTTAAGCCTTAAAGTAATCAAAGGGAACAAAAAAGAATGAAAAGGTAGGGAAATTTTGTCACTAATGAAGTGCTTGTTACACCTGTTCGTTTTATTCAGAACT
This sequence comes from Cherax destructor, assembly GCA_009830355.1. NCBI lineage: Eukaryota > Metazoa > Arthropoda > Malacostraca > Decapoda > Parastacidae > Cherax > Cherax destructor. Next base: position 746 of record WNWK01043732.1, on the reverse strand, counting down.
AGCCTTAAGACCGCTACACCTGCTCGTTTTTTTTGAAAGTAGCTTAATGACATCCATTCCACTTTATTTATTATTGCAGTAAACTGATGGACCGAACACCCCTTGCCTCTGTTCACTTTTACCTTCAAATCCCGAACTAATCCTTTTGCTCATCGTGTCTATTATAAAAATGTGTGTGTGTGTGTGTACTACCTAGTTGTGGTTGCAGGGGCGAGACATAAACTCCTGGCCCCACATCTTCACTGGCCGCTACTGGGTCACTTCCTTGGCCGAGCTTTATACCCCTTCGGGATGTATGGAACCTGCCCCCACTACATCCTTCCCAAGCTATTCCCCTTCCCGACCACTAAGGGCTGAAGAAATACTTCCCCAACATCCCCGTGATTTATCCCGATCTTCCCAAACCCCCCGGGCCCCCCTTTTTGCTGTGTCCCCCCTTTTGGAAAAATTCTGTCTCTTTTCCACCTTGTCAATTCCTTCAGTATTTTATATGTTTTCAAGTTCCCCCCTTATTTCCTGTCCTCCAGGTCGTCAGGTCGATTTCCCCCAACCCCTCCTTTTGTAGGACATAACCCCCCAGCTCCCGGGGCTAGTCTTGTTTTCAAACCTTTTCACTTTCTCTAGCTTCTTTACGTGCTTGGCTAGATGTGGGTTCCAAACTGGTCCCCATACTCCAGTATGGGCCCCAACGTACACAAAAACAGGGTTTCCGAACGACTTTATTAAGATGTTTTTAATGCTGTTCT
>WNWK01043731.1:0-15380 GCA_009830355.1 Cherax destructor | reverse complement strand
TTGTTACTGTTTACTTCCGCTGGGTACACACATCCATCACAGCCTGGTTGATCTTGAACTTGGCGGATGTGAGTAATCCAATATCCTCTTAAACACCAAGCAACACTACTGGCATACCCAAACTCAAGCAAAACAAGCAGACTAGAGACACTACTGGGATGCCCAAGCTTATTAACCACCACAAGTCTACTGCTACCCAGGGATGCCCAGCACCTTATGGGGCACTACTGTGACTGCCTTATTCGCTCTCTCTGGGTATCGTCCGTCAGTGCCAGCTGCTGCCAGGGCCATATTATAGAGTGCCACACCGTGGGAAACCTCTAGCTCTACTTTCTTGCTTATATTATTATTATTGCATTACTGGAAGGTGGCTCAATTCCTTGCATCTAGAGCCCTTTAGTAACAGCAAGATGACTATCTTGAAGTGTCATGTTAATTGCGCTATACAGCCACTAACACCATTATAATGCCACTAGCACCACTAACATGCCACTGACACCACTATAGTGCTACTCACACCACTACAATGCCACAATATTTGACCGATATTAACTAATAACACCACTACAGCGCCACAAATACAATATAGTGCCACTAACACCACTATAGTGGCACTAGGCGTTGCCAGCACAACACCAGCACTCAGCAATATTGCTAGGAGACTCCCAGCAGTGCTGATACAAGGTGCTCTCACCTCAAAATAATTTTCCTAAGTACCTCCTCGAAATATATGTGTGTCGTGCCGAATAGGTAAAACTTGCGATTTTGGCTTAAATAGCAACGCTCTTCTTGCCGAATATGGCAAACGAAAATTTGTGTATGCAATAATTTCGAAAAAATCATTCTGAACCTAACGAAAAAATATATTTCATTGTGTTTGTTCATTATTAAATTATTGTAAACTTACCTAAAATATATTTAGTTGGATTAGGCTAAATTAAATTGCGCTTGTTATAATAAGGTCAGGTAAGTTTTTTAAGGTGCTTTTGGTACTAAATTATTAATTTTTACATTAATATAAATGAAAAAAATATTTCTTTAAACGTATAAGATAAAAATTTTGAAAGGACTTAATTTTAAATGAGTTCTTGGTAACTGACCAATTTTACCTATTCGGCACGACATATATGACTAGACGTTAATACCTACCAAGCTGTCAGTGAAGCTGTCATGTTCCACTAACTGTCGACGCAGTGGGCTGGTCTAGAACCGTGACTGTCAACCAGCAGGGCTGGTCTAGGACCATAACTGTCAACCAGGAGAGCTGATCTAGGACCGTGACTGTCAACCAGGACTCGTCTAGGACCGTGACTGTCAACCAGGACTGGTCTAGGACCGTGACTGTCAATCAGGACTGGTCTAGGAGCGTGACTGTCAACCAGGACTGGTCTTGGACCGTGACTGTCAACCAGGACTGGTCTAGGACCGTGACTGTTAACCAGGACCATGACTATCAACCAGGACCATGACTATCAACCAGGACTGGGCTAGGACTGTGACTATCAACCAGGACTGGACTAGGACCATGACTATCAACTAGGACTGGGCTAGGACCATGACTATCAACCAGGACTGGGCTAGGACTGTGACTATCAACCAGGACTGGGCTAGGACCGTGACTATCAACCAGGACTGGGCTAGGACCATGACTATCAACCAGGACTGGGTTAGGACCGTGACTATCAACCAGGACTGGGCTAGGACCGTGACTATCAACCAGGACTGGGCTAGGACCGTGACTATCAACCAGGACTGGGCTAGGACCGTGACTATCAACCAGGACTGGGCTAGGACCGTGACTATCAACCAGGACTGGGCTAGGACCGTGACTATCAACCAGGACTGGGCTAGGACCGTGACTGTCAACCAGGACTGGGCTAGGACCATGACTATCAACCAGGACTGGGCTAGGACCGTGACTGTCAACCAGGACTGGGCTAGGACCATGACTATCAACCAGGACTGGGCTAGGACCGTGACTATCAACCAGGACTGGGCTAGGACCGTGACTATCAACCAGGACTGGGCTAGGACCGTGTCTCCAGGAATCAAGGCAAGGTGGATGAGAGCTTCAAATGATTTATTGCTTTCAAACTCAAACATCTCTTCTGCAATACCATTTTAATTATCAGTAGTATAATGATAATTATTATCAGTAGTATCATGATAATTATTATCAGTAGTATAATGATAATTATTATCAGTAGTATAATGATAATTATCAGTAGTATAATGATAATTATTATCAGTAGTATAATGATAATTATTATCAGTAGTATAATGATAATTATTAGTAGTAGTATCATGATAATTATTATCAGTAATATGATAATTATTAGTAGTAGTATCATGATAATTATTATTGTTAGTAGTTTGATAATTATTAGTATAATTATTTTTACTAGTATAATTATTATGCTAATTTCATTATTATTGGTAGTAGTACTATTATTATTAGCATAATTATTATTATTAAACACAACATCAAGCAGCACTCACTTTGTACCTTTAACATGTTTCATAAGTTTGCAGTTCTCGCCGGAACCACAAACATTTACCTGTGACTTACCTGTGACCTGCTTCACCAGTTTTCCCTACACCTGCGGCCTGGCCCTGGGTCAAACCTCCCTGTTAAACGCCTGGTCGAGCAGACTGTTGCTGCTGGCAGTTCGCTGGCCACGTTACAGTTATGGAGGAAGTCACTGCAATTTCCCCGAGACAATTTGTTGCGCCAACCCGCGCTCAAAATACCTTCCAAAACCACAATATATGAAGCACGGGCCAAGAGCACAAGTCTACTCAGGACAGACATTTATATATCATTGCACCAAGTCATAGGAACTCCTGCTGGACGCAAACATAATACACAGCTTCAAGAGTTGGTATGGTGTCCAAAAGGTCAGAAATCAACAATACCAGGGCGGTACATCTGTGTATTGAGAATATGATAACGGCACCCAATACCGACATGTTGATAAGTAATATCAAGGTGAAGATGGTCAGGTGTACATGACCCTAATTTCTCACCTTGTCGGTACTCTATACCAATTTCGTAATAATACCGGGGTCAGGAGCTGAGTATCGACCCCCACAATCATTCACAACTCACACTACTGTGGTTGGAACAATTTACAACCCACAATACCGCAGCTGGAATAATTCAAAACTGAGCCACACTTTGGACCGAAACATATTGATTATGGTCCATGATGGACCGAAACATCTTGTTAATGGTCCATGATGGACCGAAACATCTTGTTAATGGTCCATGATGGACCGAAACATCTTGTTAATGGTCCATGATGGACCGAAACATCTTGTTAATGGTCCATGATGGACCGAAACATCTTGTTAATGGTCCATGATGGACCGAAACATCTTGTTAATGGTCCATGATGGACCGAAACATCTTGTTAATGGTCCATGATGGACCGAAACATCTTGTTAATGGTCCATGATGGACCGAAACATCTTGTTAATGGTCCATGATGGACCGAAACATCTTGTTAATGGTCCATGATGGACCGAAACATCTTGTTAATGGTCCATGATGGACCGAAACATCTTGTTAATGGTCCATGATGGACCGAAACATCTTGTTAATGGTCCATGATGGACCGAAACATCTTGTTAATGGTCCATGATGGACCTAAACATCTTGTTAATGGTCCATGATGGACCGAAACATCTTGTTAATGGTCTATGATGGACCGAAACATCTTGTTAATGGTCCATGATGGACCGAAACATCTTGTTAATGGTCCATGATGGACCGAAACATCTTGTTAATGGTCCATGATGGACCGAAACATCTTGTTAATGGTCCATGATGGACCGAAACATTTTGTTAATGGTCCATGATGGACCGAAACATCTTGTTAATGGTCCATGATGGACTGAAACATCTTGTTAATGGTCCATGATGGACCGAAACATCTTGTTAATGGTCCATGATGGACCGAAACATCTTGTTAATGGTCCATGATGGACCGAAACATCTTGTTAATGGTCCATGGACCGAAACATCTTGTTAATGGTCTGATGGGCCGAAACGTCTTGTTAATGGTCTATGATGGGCCGAAACGTCGTCTAGTGTCCTCTCTTCAAAGTGTCATCTGAAAATTAGTTAATCTCAACATTTCTGTTGACAAGATGATAATATACACATCTAAGATGCTCCTCTTGTATGATTACCACTGCAGTTTAACATCCAGGAATGATGATAATGATGATAAGGAAATATTCAACTGATAAGAATGATTGCAGCGTCATGTAGCCTGAAAAAATTGCTGATAAGAGCCAAGCTTAATAGGCTTGATTTCAGCTTTATGGCAGTGAAAGGCAGTCAGTGATTGGCTATGATTCTCTCCTGCATGGAAATACTCCTGAGTGGTCCTGCCAATCAGATAACAGCACTAAGATTGGCAGTGTGTCAATTAGGAATGTAATCATCAAATATACTCAAGCGACGTGTGTTACTCTCTCTTCCAGAACCGGGGAGTAAGAGCCTAGTCTGACTACTAACCCCGGAAGGTTGACTATGTGCCACACCCAGCCAGAGCTGTGGCCTGCAGTGACCTCTGACCACTCTCACTGAGACACTCCTGCCATTCATTCGTGACCCTGGAAAAACAGGCTCATCCCACATCTATTTATAACTGAATCAATAGATCATCACAAGTTTGATATCTGTGCACTATTGCCAAGATAGCTATTGAATGAATGATGGTGTAAGTGATTCCTTTCTTTGGGTCACCCTAGTTGGCCAGGCGAGCATCAGACGAGCCTGGCCTATGGCTGGGCTCAAGTAGAAAAAACTCTCGGAACTCATCAAAGAAAATTACTGACCTGACTATCTTGCTGACACATACGTTATCATACAATACTCATACAATACTTATTTCATACTTAAAATACTTAATCATACTGGTCATATTTTATAATTCTTATCATGTGCTCATTCTGTATGTATCATACTCTCATACTTATCAGAATTTTTTTGTTCATGAATGTCAGTTCATGAATGTCAGTGAAAAAAATATATATTACAATACCGTATAGAGGCAAAGGCAAAGAATAACGGAGCGGCTACAAGAGGCCAATATATCTGAAATACGTAGGGAGACACTGGTCAGAGAAATAGCAAACATCGAACTAAAATTAAAATAATCTTACAGGAATCAAGAAACGCGGGAAGAACTAAAAGCCATAAATGAAATTGAAAGAAACCCAAAGTATTTATTTTCTTATGCCAAATCAAAGTCGAGAACAACATCCAGTATGGGCCCCTACTTAAACGGGATGGGTCCTACACAGATGACAGCAAGGAAATGAGTGAGATACTAAAGTCCCAGTATGACTCAGTTTTTAGCGAGCCGCTAACCAGACTGAAAGTCGAAGACCTAAATGAATATTTTATGAGAGTGCCACAGAACTTGTTAGATGCATGCCTATCTGACATTACCCTGACGCCAAATGACTTCGAAAAGGCAATAAATGACATGCCCATGCACTCCGCTCCAGGCCCAGACTCATGGAACTCCGTGTTCATCAAGAACTGCAAGAAGCCCCTATCACATGCTTTTAACATCCTATGGAGAGGAGCATGGACACTGGGATCGTCCGCAGTTACTAAAAACAACAGACATAGCCCCACTCCACAAAGGCGGCAGTAAAGCAATAGCAAAGAACTACAGACCAATTGCGCTAACGTCCCATATCATAAAAATCTTTGAAAGGGTTCTAAGAAGCAAGATCACCACCCATCTTGATACCCATCAATTACACAACCCAGGACAGCATGGGTTTAGAGCAGGTCGCTCCTGTCTGTCCCAACTACTGGACCACTACGACAAGGTCCTGGATACTCTAGAAGACAAACAGAATGCAGATGATATATACACAGACTTTGCAAAAGCCTTTAACAAGTGTGACCATGGTGTAATAGCACACAAAATGCGTGATAAAGGAATAACAGGAAAAGTTGGTAGATGGATCTATAATTTCCTAACAAATAGAACACAAATAGTAGTCAACAGAGTAAAGTCTGAGGCAGCTACTGTGAAAAGCTTTGTTCCACAAGCCACAGTACTCCCATCTTGTTCCTCATCCTCATATCGGACATAGACAGGGATATAAGCCACAGTGCCGTGTCTTCCTTTGTAGATGACACCCGAATCTGCATGACAGTGTCCTCCATTCAAGACACTGCAAGGCTCCAGGCAGACATAAACCAAATCTTTAAATGGGCTGCAGAAAACAATATGAAGTTCAATGATGAGAAATTTCAATTACTACGATATGGAAAACGTGAGGAAATTAAAATTTCATCGGAGTATAAAACAAATTCCAACCACACAATAGAGCGAAAAACTAATGTCAAAGACCAGGGAGTGATCATGTCAGAGGATCTCACCTTCAAGGACCATAACACTGTAGCAATCGCATCTGCTAGAAAAATGACAGGATGGATAATGAGAACCTTCAAAACCAGGGATGCCAAGCCCATGATGACACTTTTCAGGTCGCTTGTTCTATCTAGGCTGGAATATTGCTGCACACTAACTGCACCTTTCAAGGCAGGTGAAATTGCTGACCTAGAAAATGTACAGAGAACCTTCACGGCACGCATAACTGCGATAAAACACCTCAATTACTGGGAACGTTTGAAGTTCCTAAATCAGTACTCCCTAGAACGCAGGCGGGAGAGATACATTATTATATACACTTGGAAAATCCTAGAGACTAGTACCAAACTTGCACACGAAAATCACTCCCTACGAAAGCAAAAGACTCGGTAGACGATGCAACATCCCCCCAATGAAAAGCAGGGGTGCCACTAGCATGTTAAGAGACAACGCAATAAGTGTCAGGGGCCCAAGACTGTTCAACTGCCTCCCAGCTTACATAAGAGGATTACCAATAGACCCCTGGCTGTCTTCAAGCAGGCACTGGACAGGCACCTAAAGTCGGTACCTGACCAGCCAGGCTGTGGTTCGTACGTTGGACTACGTGCGGCCAACAGTAACAGCCTAGTTTATCAGGCCCTGATCCACCATGAAGCCTGGTCACAGACCGAGCCGCGGGGGCGTTGACCCCTGAAACTCTCTCCAGGTATACTCCGGGTAAACCGTGGCTGGAACAATTGATAACAATACCATGGCTTGAACAATTGATAACAATACCATGGCTTGAACAATTCATAGCAATACCATGGCTGGAACAATTGATAATACCGTGGCTTGAACAATTGATAACACAATACCCTGGTTGGAACAATTCGTAACACAATACCATGGCTGGAACAATTCATAACACAATACCATGGCTGGAACCATTCATAACACGATATAGTTGCTGGAACAGTTCATAACACAATACCATGGCCTGAACAATTCATAACACAATACCATGGCTGGAACAATTCATAACACAATACCATGACTGGAACAATTCATAACACAATACCATGGCTGGAACCATTCATAACACGATATAGTTGCTGGAACAATTCATAACACAATACCATGGCCTGAACAATTCATAACACAATACCCTGGCTGGAACAATTCATAACACAATACCCTGGCTGGAACAATTCATAACACAATACCCTGGCTGGAACAATTCATAACACAATACCCTGGCTGGAACAATTCATAACACAATACCCTGGCTGGAACAATTCATAACACAATACCGTGGCTGGAACAATTCATAACACAATACCGTGGCTGGAACCATTCATAACACGATATAGTTGCTGGAACAATTCATAACTGAAGTTTTAACAAGGCACACCTAAGCATCAACTATGGTACAGTAACTACCACAGCTTCAAAGTTAGCTTCCAGCTTTGGAACTACCATCTCTTAGAATGGCCCATTTCACACACAGGAGAAATGGAATTTTTATGGTGTCACGATCGAACAAATGGTTCCATGCAAGCAGATTGTAGATCACAAACATACTGTGGTACAGATTTTAACAGTTATGTTGTGAGATCTAATACAAGGGCGTCGTCTTACATGTAGTCAGCTTCATTTGTGAGACTAATGGTTCATGTCTCGCGAGAGGCTTTGATTAAGCCGAAGTCGCAGTCAGAAACGAGTGGTTTGAGAGGATTGTTGTTGGTGATGGCCGCGGGGTGGGTTAGAGGGTGGGTAACAGAGGGTGGGTAATAGGGTGGGTGGGGAACAACGCAGGTAAACCCACGCTCCACTATACACCCAGAAGTGTATTTCTCTCCGTATACTATACGCAGAGTTTACTTCCGTCCCTAATTCAGGGACTAGTGTCCTTGATTGAGAGCATCTAATTTATTCCAAGCATCTAATTTATTCCAAGCATCTAATTTATTCCAAACATCTAATTTATTCCCCCTACTTTTAGTAGGGGGAGGACCTAGGGAAGGGTGGGTAGTCAGGAGCCACTGACACAGGTTCCCAGGACCCATCACCTGCACTTACCACTCCTGCTGTTACTCGCACAGGAATGTACTTCTGCGTCCCAACCATTTCACACTGTCATTGCCCCTTCCTTATCCCCACCACCCAACCGAGAGACCCGGGTTCGATCCTGGGACGAGTAAAAAGTTGGGCATGTTCCTTTACACCCGTTGCCACTGTTCACCTAACGGTGAGTAGGTACCTGGCTGTTGTGGGTGTTAGGAGCTGGGCTTTCTTAGGTTATCCAAGGTTAATAGAAAGCCACTTATTAGCCAGCAGTTCATTCCACTTACTGACCTACTGTACCTACTTACTGCTAGGGGAAGTGACAGCAGGTGTAAGGTGATTAACACCCAGGTACCTACTTACTGTTAGGTGAACAGTGACAGCAGGTGTAAGGTGATTAACACCCAGGTACCTACTTACTGCTAGGTGAACAGTGACAGCAGGTGTAAGGTGATTAACACCCAGGTACCTACTTACTGCTAGGTGAAGTGACAGCAGGCGTAAGGTGATTAACACCCAGGTACCTACTTACTGCTAGGTGAACAGTGACAGCTGGTGTAAGGTGATTAACACCCAGGTACCTACTTACTGCTAGGTGAAGTGACAGGTGTAGAACTGACCAGTGTCTTTGACCCAGGATCGAAGCTGGACCAGTCGTTATTTTTTCGTTTTTAACGTTATTACAGGCGTTATACTTGACGCTGTATGCAATGGAGATACAAAGAGGGTATATTCGAAGGCTGGTTGGTGAAATTAGGGATATATATCCACTAGTGATGGTAAAATAAGGGATATATGAGGTCCTACTTACTATACGGTGATCAATTTCGTTATAATGTTATAACAGTAATTATACATGGAGGTATATTCAACGGAGATACGCAGAGAGTATATTCGAACCCAGAGATAGAGTAATGAAGGATAAATAGCGACGAGGGATGGTAAAATAAGGATGTAAGAGCACCCACCTGCCAGGAGGACTGGTGGACCCACATCTCAACAATCCTTCACTCCTGTTCCTCGCCAAATTAACACCTATATCGCCATTTTTCCATCGTTAACATTCGCACATTCACGTCATTCCGGTGGCGGAGTGAACCTTCAGTCGGCGAGAGGCCACTAGAGGCACAGAGGTGCAGCACACGAGGAATAAAGTTGAAATATAAGAGAGGAACACACACACACTCCCACCCTCTACACTGGTCTCTCTCACTCTGCTCAGGTTCCAACAATGTTCAGTCTCGGACTCACCCACCGACCTGCGCACACTTATAAAAAAAAATTCCACGCCACTATGGACGTATTTAATTATATTTTCACTTTAATATTGAGTCTTGGACTCACCCAGTGACCTGCGAACACTTACAAAAGCATATCCAGGTATTTTTTTTTATCTAACCATTCAATAATTGTATTGTCCTATATGGGCTTACAAGGGTCAAGTCGCAGCTCATGGTCCCGCCTCTTCGTTGGTGACTACCGGGTTCACTCTGTCTTGTATCCTGATCCAAGGAGATGGAGCCATCCTTCCCTGATGTTGATGAGGGGCTCTTGATCCAAGGATTGGACTTATCCTCCCCTTCCTTGAATCAAATTCCACTGTTAACAATTTTTATATATATATATATATATATATATATATATATATATATATATATATATATATATATATATATATATATATATATAACCTCAGGATAACTCAAATCAATACGACACAGTACCATCTAAGTCTTTAAAATTCCATATTAGGTAAAAAGTTAAATTTCCCTTAATAACGATGATACAAATGAGGAGTAAGGTTAATAAGGGTGGTGGAGGAGCATATAGCACCGAGGCAACGGCAGGAAAACCATGGTAGTGGACGCAGGAAATTGCAAACCAAAAAAACGAGTCGATTTTGAGGACCCCAGGTGCGTGGCCGCCCAGCCCATGTCGCAAAATATTTACATTTTTCGTTCTCAAAGACACTGTAGTTCCTTCCATGAGACATCCCAGAGCAAATCAGGTGTTAAATATATATACTTCTCTTTGGAGATGAAATATATAGCCTGGTATATCTTTTAAAGAGTATATATGAGTAATTTATTTTTGGCAACTGTGGTGTTCCCACGACTCACACGCAAAGTTCAATGTCATATCTGCTAGCAAGATTTATCTGTTGCATGGTCAGTCTTGCAACTAAGACTCCTTTCTGTACAGTAGGTGCATCATTGCAGATATTCTCGTCAACAGGTTCTCATAAAACGGATAAAATAGGGAATGGAAGACGGGAATAATGGAATGTGCTTGTCGAGTTGCCAGCGAGTGGAAGTTGAAGCCCCCGAGGCTCTCAGATCTGCACTACCAACCACAACTACCATCTCTTCTCTACCTGCCTACACCTAACCAGGTAGTCAGCTGGCAGACAGTGGGTAGAGTGTGGTAAGTCAGTGGGTAGAGTGTGGTAAGTCAGTGGGTAGAGTGTGGTAAGCCAGTGGGTAGAGTGTGGTAAATCAGTGGGTAGAGTGTGGTAAGTCAGTGGGTAGAGTGTGGTAAGTCAGTGGGTAGAGTGTGGTAAGCCAGTGGGTAGTGTGGTAAGCCAGTGGGTAGTGTGTGGTAAGCCAGTGGGTAGAGTGTGGTAAGCTAGTGGGTAGAGTGTGGTAACCTAGTGGGTAGAGTGTGGTAAGCCAGTGGGTAGAGTGTGGTAACCTAGTGGGTAGAGTGTGGTAACCTAGTGGGTAGAGTGTGGTAAGCCAGTGGGTAGAGTGTGGTAACCTAGTGGGTAGAGTGTGGTAAGTCAGTAGGTAGAGTGTGGTAAGCCAGTGGGTAGTGTGGTAAGCCAGTGGGTAGAGTGTGGTAAGCCAGTGGGTAGAGTGTGGTAAGCCAGTGGGTAGAGTGTGGTAAGTCAGTGGGTAGAGTGTGGTAAGCCAGTGGGTAGAGTGTGTAAGCCAGTGGGTAGAGTGTGGTAAGCCAGTGGGTAGAGTGTGGTAAGCCAGTGGGTAGAGTGTGGTAAGTCAGTGGGTAGAGTGTGGTAACCAGTGGGTAGTGTGGTAAGCCAGTGGGTAGAGTGTGGTAACCTAGTGGGTAGAGTGTGGTAAGTCAGTGGGTAGAGTGTGGTAACCTAGTGGGTAGTGTGTGGTAACCTAGTGGGTAGAGTGTGGTAAGCCAGTGGGTAGAGTGTGGTAAGCCAGTGGGTAGAGTGTGGTAAGCCAGTGGGTAGAGTGTGGTAAGCCAGTGGGTAGTAGTGTGTAAATCCAGTGGTAGAGTGTGGTAAGTCAGTGGGTAGAGTGTGGTAAGCCAGTGGTAAGTGTGGTGATCAGTGGGTAGGTGTGGTAACCAGTGGGTGAGTGTGTAAGCAGTGGGTAGAGTGTGGAACCTAGTGGGTAGTGTGTAACAGTGGGTAAGTGTGGTAAGCCAGTGGAGTACAGTGTGGTAAGCCAGTGGGTAGTTGTGTTTAAGCCAGTGGGTAGGTGTGGTAACTCAGTGGTAGTTAACACAGAGATTGTAACTCTAGTGGGTCAAGATTGTAGCTCAGTGTGATTAACCAGTGGGTGAGTGTGGTAAGCAGTGGGTATTTAACCAGTGTAAGTGTGTTCCAGTGTATTTACACAGATATCTCAGTGTATTTAACAGAGATTGGTTACAGTGTATGTTCACAACTATGTCAGTGTGTTTACACAGGAGATATCTCTCAGTGTATTTACACAGAGATATCTCTCAGTGTATTTAACACAGATATCTCAGTTCAGTACAGTGATTACACAGAGTATCCCCAGTGTATTTAAACCCACGAGAATATCTCTCAGTGTATTTACACAGATATCTCTCAGTGTATTTACACAGAGATATCTCTCAGTGTATTTACACAGATATATCTCTCAGTGTATTAACACAGAGATATCTCTCAGTGTATTTACACAGAGATATCTCTCAGTGTATTTACACAGAGATATCTCTCAGTGTATTTACACAGAGATATCTCAGTGTATTTACACAGAGATATCTCTCAGTGTATTTACACAGAGATATCTCTCAGTGTATTTACACAGAGATATCTCTCAGTGTATTTACACAGAGATATCTCTCAGTGTATTTACACAGAGATATCTCTCAGTGTATTTACACACAGATATCTCTCAGTGTATTTACACACAGATATCTCTCAGTGTATTTACACACAGATATCTCTCAGTGTATTTACACAGAGATATCTCAGTGTATTTACACAGATATATCTCTCAGTGTATTACACAGAGATATCTCAGTTATTTACACAGATATCTCTAGTGTTTTTACACAGAGTATCTCTCAGTGTATTACACAAGATATCTCTCAGTGATTTACACAAGATATCTCTCAGTGTATTTACACAGAGATATTCTCAGTGTATTTACACAAATATCTCAGTGACTATTTACACGAATATCTCTAGTGTATTTACACAGGTTGGTCTAGTGTATTTACCTACAGGATATCTCTCAGTGTAGTTTACACAGAGATATCTCTAGGTACTTAACACATTCCCAGATTACACAGATATCCTAGTTAAAACTTCAGGGTGAATTATTCTAGCACCAGTTGTATACTCTCAGTTGTTTACAACAGATATTTCAGCCAATGTATTGGAACACAGTATTCTAGCGACTAGTGTTAACACTACTTCCTAGCGACCAGGTTTGAACACTTATTCCTAGCACCAGGTTGGAACACTTACTTTCCCTAGCACCAGGTTGGAACCTTACTTCCTAGCTGACCAGGTTGGAACACTTACTTTCCTAGCGACCAGGTTGGAACACTTACTTTCCCTAGGACCAGGTTGGAACACTTACCCCTAGCACCAGGTTGGAACACTTTTTCCTAGCGACCAGGTTGGAACACTTACTTTCCCTAGCAACCATGTTGGAACACTTATTTTCCCCTAGCGACCAGGTTGGAACACTTTTTCCTAGCGACCATGTTGGAACACTTACTTTCCCTAGCGATCAGGTTGGAACACTTTTCCCTAGCAACCAGGTTGGAAACTTACTTTCCCTAGGACATGTTGCTTACTTTCTAGCACAGTTGGAACTTACTTTCCCTAGCGACCATGTTGGAATGCTTACTTTCCCTAGCGACCAGGTTGGAATGCTTACTTTCCCTAGCGACCATGTTGGAATGCTTACTTTCCCTAGCGACCAGGTTGGAACACTTTCCCTAGCGACCAGGTTGGAACACTTTCCTAGCGACCAGGTTGGAACTTACTTTCCCTACAACCAGTTGGAAACACTTTCCCTAGGACCAGGTTGGAACACTTACTTTCCTAGCACAGGTTGGAACCTTTCCTAGCGACCAGGTTGAACACTTTCCTAGCGACCAGGTTGGAACACTTTCCCTAGCGACCAGGTTGGAACACTTTCCCTAGCGACCAGGTTGAACCTTACTTCCTAGCGACAGGTTGAAATTTCCTAGCACCAGGTTGGAACCCTTACTTTCCCTAGCGACCAGGTTGGAACACTTTCCCTAGCGACCAGGTTGGAACGCTTACTTTCCCTAGCGACCAGGTTGGAACACTTTCCCTAGCGACCAGGTTGGAAGACTTTCCCTAGCGACCAGGTTGGAAGACTTTCCCTAGCGACCAGGTTGGAAGACTTTCCCTAGCGACCAGGTTGGAACACTTACTTTCCCTAGCGACCAGGTTGGAACGCTTACTTTCCCTAGCGACCAGGTTGGAACACTTTCCCTAGCGACCAGGTTGGAACTTACTTTCCCTAGCGACCAGGTTGGAACACTTACTTTCCCTAGCGACCAGGTTGGAACACTTACTTTCCCTAGCGACCAGGTTGGAACACTTACTTTCCCTAGCGACCAGGTTGGAACACTTTCCCTAGCGACCAGGTTGGAACACTTTCCCTAGCGACCAGGTTGGAACACTTTCCCTAGTGACCAGGTTGGAACACTTTCCCTAGCGACCAGGTTGGAACACTTTCCTAGCGACCAGGTTGGAACACACTTTCCCTAGCACCAGGTTGGAACTTACTTTCCTAGCGACCAGGTTGGAACACTTTCCCTAGCGACATTTGGAACACTTTCCTAGCGACCAGGTTGAACACTTTCCTAGCACCAGGTTGGAACACTTTCCTAGCGACCAGGTTGGAACTTACTTTCCTAGCACCAGGTTGGAACACTTCCTAGCGACCAGTTGGAACTTACTTTCCTAGCGACCAGGTTGGAACACTTTCCTAGCGACCAGTTGGAACACTTTCCTACGACCAGGTTGGAACACTTTCCCTGCGACCGGTTGGAACTACTTTCCTAGCGACCAGGTTGGAACACTTTCCCTACGACCAGGTTGGAACACTTTCCTAGCGACCAGGTTGGAACACTTTCCTAGCGACCAGGTTGGAACCTTATTTCCCTAGCGACCAGGTTGGAACTTACTTTCCTAGCGACCAGGTTGGAACTTACTTTCCTAGCGACCAGGTTGGAACACTTTCCTAGCGACCAGGGTGGACCACTTTCCCTAGCGACAGGTTGGAACACTTTCCTAGCGACAGGTTGGAACACTTTCCTAGCGACCAGGTTGGAACACTTTCCTAACGACCAGGTTGGAACCTTACTTTCCTAGCGACCAGGTTGGAATCTTACTTTCCTACGACCAGGTTGAACCTTTCCTGCGACCAGGGTGGACGCTTACTTTCCCTAGGACCAGGTTGGAACACTTTCCCTAGCACCAGGTTTGAACGCTTACTTTCCTAGCGACCAGGTTGGAACGCTTACTTTCCTAGCGACCAGGTTGACTTACTTTCCCTAGGACCAGGTTGGAACTTACTTTCTAGCGACCAGGTGGAATGCTTACTTTCCACGACCAGGTTGACACTTTCCTAGACCAGGTTGGAACTTTTAGCGACCAGGTGGAACTTACTTTCTACGACCAGGTTGGAACTTACTTTCTAGGACCAGGTTGGA
>WNWK01043730.1:0-15381 GCA_009830355.1 Cherax destructor | reverse complement strand
AGGGGACTGCTCTCCTTATTCCCCGGGGGTTCTTTCCCTTTTCCTGTACCTCTTCCATTCCCTTGCACATTTGGGTTTTTGGTTTCCCCTGCCCCTTTTGGGTGAACCATGGGCTCATCCTGTTTTTTTTCGCTTCTCCTGTTACCCCTTGGGTAAAAACCTCCCCCTCAGCTTCCTTGCAAATTGTTGTCATATATTCCATCATCTGTCTACTGACTTCCCTGCCATCTTTTGTCCCACTGAATCTGTGCAGGAAGTTCCTCAGCCCCATAGCCCCCTTTCTTGTAGTTTGGTTCAAATGTGCAGCCCTTCCTGTTTCCCCCTCCACTTGTAACCTATATGTTTTCGAAACTTAGAACCATATGATCACTGGCCCCAAGGGGGGCTTTCATGGGGATGTCCTCAATTTTGCACTACTCAGGGTGAATACTAGGTCCAGTCTCGCTGGTTCGTCATTTCCTCTTTTTGGTAGTGCCCCCTTGTTGGTACATGAGATTTTCCAGTACCCCCTCCAGCATCTTACCCCTCCACTTTTCTTGGCCCCCATGGGCTCCAAGTTCTCCCAATAAATTTTCCCTTATGGTTGAAGCCCCCCCTTTGATCAGTAGTTTGCCCTGCTCGGCAGCCTTCTGGCCACTTCTGCCAGAGTTAATCACCCTCTGTTCTCTATCATACTCCTTTTCCTTGGCCTCCTGCTGTTCGGGTGGGTTATACATCACTGCAATTACCACCTTGGGACCTCCAGACTGTAGCATCCCTACTATTAACCCCCAGCTTCTCCCCGCCCTCTCTCCATCCGCAAAACCCCATCGGTTTTTGATCAGCAGTGCCCTCCTCCACCCCTCTTTTCCCCTCTGTCTTTCCTCAGGATCTGGTACCCCTTTGGGAAAGGTGTGTGTGTGTGTGTATACCACCTGTTTGTGGCTGCGGGACAAATCATGGCTCCGGGCCCCCGCCTCTTCGCTAGTCGCTGCTAGGTCCATTCTATCCTGCTCCAATACCCTTATCGTACCTCATCTTAAAGCTATGTATGGATCCTGCCTCCGCTACATTACTCTCCAGATTGTTCCACTTCCTAACAACTCTGTGACTAAAAAAAATGCTTCCTAACATCCCTGTGACTCATCTGAGTTTTCCACTTCCTGCTGTGACCCCTCGTTGCTGTGACCCCTCGTTGCTGTGACCCCTCGTTGCTGTGATCCCTCGTTGTTGTGACCCCTCGTTGCTGTGTCCCATCTCTGAAACATCCTGTCTCTGTCCACCTGTGTACTAACCTATTTGTATGTGTGTGTGTGTGTGTAACCCAGTTCAGGCCTGTCCTTCCAATCCCATTCTAAGCCAATGGTTCTCCTTTATAAGCCAGTGCAGCTGCCTGCATCCCTGATCGAACCTGTTTGCAAGCCATCTTCTGCTCCTCTCGACCACTCATCAGCAAGACAGTCTACAAGCCATGCAGTGCCTTGCTCGCTCAAGCCAGAGTGTGGCTTAGTACAAGCCAGCCCAGGTACTTACTCAATGGCCGCTACTCAAGCCACCTGCTTCTCGCTGTTCACTTGAGTGACAACAACACTGCAGTGTTGCCTGCTCATTACTGAGTGACAGCAACACTACAGTGTTGCCTGATCATCACTGCTCTTCACCGCACATTTGTGTGTCTAAGAATATTTGTCTATCACGGGGAGAGGTGACGTGAAGAACCAAATTCGTGAAATAACTCTAGTCTAGCTGTCTCCATCTCGTGACGTCATCCACGATCTGCGCACAGGTCTCTGTTGTCTCCTGCATGAGCAGTGATGTCAGGGGATTGTGACGTCACCCTCCAAGATGGCGTTCACGACAATCAAATGAGTCTTGTCGTCATCATACACGTCATTCCACTGCTCCACACCATCAAGAAGTGTCCCTTCGATCCCCGTCGGGTAGGGGAATCTATAACCTTCATACCAGCGCCTCTACTCTTTCACGATGCTTGCCCATCTTCCAGTGTCTTCCAGTGTTGTTATCAACGACTCCACCAAACTTACCCTTGCTGCCGCTGTAAAGACCTGCCTGTAGGTTAAATTTACAGCTATCCTCTCGTTGAAAGACTCCTTCATTGTCGTCTGTACTGACGATCTTGAAGCTTCCAAACTGACTGACGACACCGCTGTGAAGACACTCAATGACCGAAAGTTTACCATCTTTCCTTCACCTTCCCTGCTGGCGAAACGTTCTGTTTTTATCAAACGTCTGGACAAAATTATAACATCCCAATCGACTGCTGACCTGAAGACATCAATCGAAGAACAAAACTCTTGGGCTTCGATTGACAACATCACCAAGATCCCAAATGCATCCTCTATGATCAAAGTCACCTTTTCAGACACTGAAATGGCTACTAGAGCACTGTCAGATGGCCTAGCCATCTCATACTACCAAATCCATCCACGGCAAATAGAACAAGAGATCGCCCACGTCTCTCCCTCCTGGAACTGCTATTCATACCTTCATACAACGACCGAATGCCCCATTAAGGACAAGAAATTCTGTTCCAACTTCAGAAAAGAGGGACACAATTTCAAAGCCTGTCCCAACACCGACGCCACTCCTACCTGCTTTAACTGCAAGGGCACTCACCATACCCTTGCAGCCAAATGCCTTCTAAGGAAGGAAGTGCTGACTAAGAAGCTAAAAGAAGAAGCTAAGAAGAGCAGTCCAAAATCGCCGACTTTTGCCGCCATAACAAAATTACAGTCTGACACCAAGAAAATTCTCCACGCCACACAGCAGTCATCATTAAATTCCAACTCCCTCTCTGCACGTCCCGACGCTGCTCCCTCCAAGGTGCTGTACTGCATGATGTATGCACACCTCGCCAATGCAGCAAATCCTGGCTCCTTCAACACAACAATCAACGAACTGTTCCGTCTGAACAACCTGCCGACTTTAACTTTTCTGACTCACCACCATCACAAGACTTCTTAAAGATAATCGTTAACTTCACATCAACCCCAGGCTCAACTCCTGAGTCCGCTCAAGAACCCACTCCAGAACCATCCCCACTGACTAATGTGAGGAAAAAGTGGAGTATAATCATGGGTTAAGGTTGTTAGTCAGCCGGCGACCATTCACGGGTTCAGCCGGTGCTTCCCTCTAGCGGGCCGAGGCAGAACCCACCCCTTTTTCTGGTGGTAGTTACCTTACCTGGTGAACAGCGAAACTGTGGAGAGTCACTACACCTCCACACTTCTCCTGATCAGGTAAGGTGCTCTACCAGGTGTATATTTTGTTTGTGGTTGATTTATGGTTACCAATAATTTCTTCCATCTTAAAGTGAACATGCTATCCTTTTTCTTTCTTACGTGTTATGTTTGCTTACTTGTGGTAACCATTATTTATTTCTCTTTATCAGCTCTGCTGCTGGCCTGGTCAGCTGGTACAGACGCCCGTTTTGAAGGAGCTAGATGTACGTCTCTCTGACTTGGTTTTGTCTACTCTTCCGCTTCTAAGTCTTACGTACCTCGACCAAGTGGCATACGAGAATTCTTAACAACTGCCCAGGATAACCTTCTAACATCTCGTCTACACCAGAGACTCATCCTGGGCCTTATATTCTCCTACTCTCCATCCTGCCAGAACCACAACGGCCTATTTTTTTTATATATTTTATTAAAAACTTAAAATTCTTTGTTTATTTCCTACCCAAGAGTCATTATTTGTTTTTATTATTTTTTCCATTATATTTTGTTCAGTGGAAGGCGTTCCCCTGACACTACCGCCACCTCTCAACACCCACAAACAACCCAGCAAGCCACGAATAATCTAGATTCCCAGCCTCCTCTCAGCAAAATCATAGAAGAAGCAGAAAAACCAGAATATTCTGAAGAATCCTCCTCAACTATACCACGCTACCTGAGCCTCCCGACACCTGACGCCTAGCCAGTCATGATCCCCTTCTCAGTCACCAGCCAGCCAGCCAGCGGGCACTGTCTCCACTTTGCCCGCTCTACATTGTCCCACAGCGCCATGCAGCTGGGTTTAGCCCTGGCCCTTTCATCTACAACTTAAGACCTTCCTCTCCAGCACTAGTCTTCCCCTATCCTCCCGGGCTGTGGTTCGTACGTCAGTTTGCGTGCAGCCGGCAGTAACAGCCTGGTTGATCAGACCCTGATCCACCATTAGGCCTGGTCTCAGACCGAGCCGCGGGGGCGTTGACCCCCGAAACCCTCTCCAGGTAAACTTCCCTCACCCACATGTTGGGTCTTACCTGTGAGTCGTATGTTATGTTATGGACGTCCTGTCAACCTGGCTTCCTCTCCTTCACTGTTCGTCACATCTTTATTTCGGTAAAGTCGAATTTTCGCTTTTATCTTTCATTTAATTGACTAGAACTTTTTGAAGTGTGCTGATTTTTAGCTCAGTTTAGAGTTATTAATGTCAGAGAGCAGTGTGTACCCTCGTGTTTACTTCCTCGTAGTACGCAAATATTAGGGTAATATTTTCCCCCTGGTCTTTATTCAGGAGTCTTAATAATATTTTTTCCTGTTCTGCACAGTCAAGACTTTTTTTTTTTTTAGAATTTAATTATGTGATTTCTTCTGCTGCATTGTGTGTCTTCACTTGCTCAGTGTTCGTACGTTGTCTGCGTTGTTGCAATTTTATGTTAAACAAATCAGTTTTACAGGCTATGAGCTGTTATCTTACCTCAGATGGATCTATAACTTCCTGACAAATAGAACACAAAGAGTAATAGTAAACAGAGTAAAGTCCCAGGCAGCACGGTGAAAGCTCTGTTCCACAAGGCACAGTACTCCTCCCATTCTATTCCTCATCCTCATTCTGACATAGACAGAGATGTAAGCCATAGCTCCGTGTCTTCCTTTGCGGATGACACCCGGATTGCCATGACAGTGACCTCCATTGAAGACCCCTGCAAACTCCAAGCGGACATCAACCAAATCTTTAAATGGGCCACTCAAAACAATATGAAGTTCAACGAGGAGAATTTTCAACTACTCAGATATGGAAAACTTGAGGAAATAAAAAATGTATCAAGGTTTACGACAAATTCTAACCATACAATATAGCGAAAAAGAAATGTGAAGGACTTGGGAGTGATAATGTCAGAGGGTCTTGCCTTTAAAGACCACAACAATGTATCTACCTCATCGGCTAGGAAAATGATAGGATGGATAATGAGAACCTTCAAAACAAGGGACGCCAAGCCCATGATGACACTCTTCAAATCACTTGTTATCTCTAGGCTGGAATACTGCTGTACACTAACGGCTCCCTTCAAGGCTGGCGACATTGCAGACCTTGAGAATGTACAAAGAACATTCACAGCACACATGAGTACGATAAAGCACCTAAATTACTGGGAACGGTTGAAGGTCCTTGATCTGTATTCCCTGGAACGCAGGCGAGAGAGATACATGATAATATACACTTGGAAGGAACTGGAGGGATTGGTACCAAACCTGCACACGATAATCACTCACTATGAAAGCAAAAGACTCGGCAGGAGATGCAACACTCCCCCGATGAAAAGCAGGGGCGCCACGAGCATACTGAGAGACAACACCATAAGTGTCCGGGGCCCAAGACTGTTCAACTGCCTCCCAGCATACATTAGGGGAATTACCAATAGACCCTCTTTCCCTGGCTGTCTTCAAGAAGGCACCTAAAGTCAGTACCTGACCAACCGGGCTGTGGTTCGTACGTCAGTTTGCGTGCGGCCGGCAGTAACAGCCTTGTTGATCAGACCCTGATCCACCATGATGCCTGGTCTCAGACCGAGCCGCGTGGGCGTTGAACCCCGAAACCCTCTCCAGGTAAACTCCAGGTAAACTCACTTCAAAGCCCATCCCTATCTAAGGTTTACTACAACCCTCCCAACCATCCCCAGGATGCCACCTACAGCAGTCGACAGGGGCAGTAAGGGTAAGGAAACATGCTCTCCGTTTCTACCCATGCCAGGTATCGAACCACGGACCCTGTGGAAAATCAAGTGGGTTTTTCTGAGTAACGGACTTAGGGGGGCTATGAGAAAGCAATTAAAGGGGGTGGGGGTGTCAGTGGGGAGGCAGGCTGTGACATGGAGGCAATGCCAAATTTCTGTTACCAAACACCTTAATTGTAAGACCAATTTAGTTGCAAAGCTTTAATAGGTTAATATCCAAATCTACATTATAATTCCACAGTTGATTTAGAAATTTAGACTAAGGATGCAAGTTAACTAACCAAGCATGTTGCAATGCCTTTAGCCAGGCCATTTACGCCACAGGTGCCAAGCTGGGCTAAGCATTCACTACAAATTTTTGAAGGGTGACGGATGTTCCGACCTTACCTCGTAACACCTGGTTGGTGTGTTGTGACTTATTAGTGGGTATTCGCGGTAGTTCAGGAAGTCGTAACGAATTGGTATAGCAGGCAACGCTAAGGTAAGCCACAGAGTTAACAGTTGAAGGATTTGCAAATCTAGAAAGGTAAATTTTGTAGCCTTGTCTCGTGTCCTACGACTGAAAAGCTTCTACAAGGCCAGAATACCCTACACTACCTGATAATAGCCTTGTCTGTGTGTCCTACAACTGAAGAAGCTTCTACAATATCACTCAACCCGGTAAGCTTTACTACCCTGTATGTAGAGGTAAATCTTGTATTTTCTGAGCATGGAATGGCAGGTGTTTAGATTAGGCTTAATTGTTGATCTGACTGATGTATTGGCTAATCGGGTCGTCAGATTTTAGCATGTGAGGTGAGTGCGTTGCCAACCGAGCCGCGGAACACCATGTTCTAGGCTTCACCTAGGATTGTGTTCACCTAAGATTGTGTTCACTAACGTAAATTTTTGCCTGTATTGAACAGTGCTGAAAGAAATCTTAATGACACGATTGCAAACAAACCATAACACGGGTGGGGTTAGAACCCGCGATCAGAGAGTCTTTAAACTCCAGACCGACGCGCTAGCCAGACCGACGTGGCTACCGCGTCGGTCTTGAGTTTTAGACTCTCAGATCGCGGGTTCTAACCCCGCCCATGGTATGTTTTTCTTAGTGCTGAAAGAAGTTTGTCAGTTTTGTTAGCTATGTCTTATGCTGTGTGAGAGTGATTAGTACTGGTACAACTTTTCACTGTTATATTATTTTGTGTTTATTGTTGTGTTTTACATATGTCACTTTCAGGGTCTGTGCTTAGTTTTACATGATTTTATTTCAGTGCTCGAGGTGTTTTGTTTTGTCATAGTAACTACAAGTGCATACTGCTTTTTTGGGGGGAAATTCTTCAGTTGTCTCGAGAGTTTTTACCTCATAGTATTGCAAAGTTTCTTCGGTTACCCTTTTTTTTATCTTGTTTAATCACATTTCCCTACAGTGCAGTTCCACTATATTTTTTGTTACATGTGTATTTGTGACTTCGTTTATTTTTCCTGTGCTAATCTTCTATTATTTTTTTCCGCAGAACTGAGCATTTCTTTGTCTCCCCGTGACAATCCTTGCATATTTGCATATTTAATTTTAACGCACAATTTAGTAGTGTGTGAACTTGTGTGACTTTCTGCGGACCTTAGCCTGTGTTGCGAGGTGTTCCCTTTTTATTTTTTATTTTGTGAGTTGTTTTATTATCATTGGCAGGTTTTTGAAGAGACATAGTTTTCTCCTCTGAGCTGTTTTATTTTTTTGAGTTTAATTCTCTTCATGTTAATAATTTGTGTAAATTATTTTTTATGAGGAGTAAACTTTACTTCTATTGTCTCTTCTGCAGTTACCAAGTGAGTTATTTTCTAGGTATATTATGTATATCCATGTTAATGTTTTTTTTCTTATATTTTAGTCGATAAGATTGTGCATTTACTTTTGTTTGACGCTTTGCCCATGCTAACATGCCTCTCATTTTTATTACCCTGTGGTTATAATTTTGTCTGTTGCATTTCTGGGGACCTAAAGTTCTTGGAGACCTGAGTCCGAGCTGATGAAGTTACTGTAAATACTACTGTTGAGGGTATGGCAGATGGTGTCACCTTGCTTGCTGGTCATTTCCCTCCAGGTCCTTTACACTCAGTTGTTGCTACTACAACCTGTACTAATTCTGATTACTGGGAAGAGTTGCAAAGCCATCTAAGCAAGTACTTCAGTACTACAAAACATCATGATTTTTACCTAGTCTTGCTGGTTCTGATGTGCCTTTTGGAACCTTACCTAAGACGTCACCATACTTCCGCTCGTCAGCAAACAATGCTTTGTTAAATTAGACACATATGCAACACTTGGGTATCTTTATTGTGGAAACGTTTCGCCACACAGTGGCTTCATCAGTCCAATACAAAGAAGAAAGTAGTAATAAAAGGAGGAGTTTGAGGTAATCAGTCCCTCGGCCTGGAGTCGATGTGAAACGTTTCCTCAATAAAGATACCCAAGTGTTGCATATGTGTCTAATTTAACAACTTGTCGGTTCTCTGAACCATTCATCTATAAACAATGCTTTGGAGATAAATGATATAAAATATCGACACGATGTAAAAATAGACACGAAAATAGTGTAATGCGATTCTTTATCGACTACGTTTCGCCCACACAATGGGCTTTATCAAGTGACAAACAAATCTACCTGAGCAGAGAGTATGTGAGTATATATATGGATCATAGTGACGTGAAGAGTCAGGTGGGGAATGCTGAGAAGAGGTTAGATTTGAGAAAGACCTGCCCGGCATGGGCCAGTAGGTTTGTTGCTGTGTAGAATATCGATGAAGAAGTTTCATGGCAAGGGGTTCAGCTATGTTGTAAAAGCCACTGTTCTGGTTGAAGTTGTTAGGTATAAAGGTAAGTGTTGATTCAAAGATCCTGTGGTACTGAGTCTTGTGTTTCTGTAGTTGATTAAATGGTCCACGACCAGGCCTCTCGTTGTAGGAGTTTCGGTGTAAAATACAGGCATTCCTCAAGTCATCCATTCCGCTTACGTATTGGTGTTCTGAAATGCGTGTTTGGAGGTCTCTGGATGTCTCGACCAGTGAGTGTCACCTGGCGCCTGTAACGGGACTCTTTTCTATGGGTCAGTGTACTTATTCATATCTAAGTGGTTGTAACTCGCGTTCCCTAAGGTGGTCATGACGTTATTGATACTGACTCATGCAATATCAAGGATGATGTTGAATATCAAGATGACAAATTAGACACATGTGAAATATCTGGATATCTTTACTTGGCGAAACGTCTACATAATAAAGATACCCGGATGTTGCACGTGTCTAATTTATCATGTTGTCGGTACTGTATGCAAGTAATATTCAACTTATCAGAAACAGCAACATTATTGAATCTTGGTACAGAGGACATCTCAACCTACTTGTTAACTCCTGGCCCAGCTCCTAGGCGTGACCTACTTCCACTACGAAATCCAGCCTACCAGTGAGAATGCCTTCGTCTCAACTGATTCCACTTTCCGCCAGTGCTTCAGATTTGTCAAGACTGATACTCAACACCTGTTTCTAGGCTGAGGGACTGATTACCCCATCTTCCTCTCCAGTCTTCTGTATTGTACTGATAAAGCCTCTGGCTGGTGAAACGTCTACATAGTAGAGGTATCCAGATATTGCACATGTGTCTAAATTATCATCAGTAGCAAGGATTTATTTGTAGCACCACACTTTTTTGTTGCTTATGCCACTGGAAGCAGTTTCTGACAAACACCAAGTTGGTGGATTTTTTCCACTATTCATGTCTTGCACAGGTAGAGGATGAGCTCCTGGTCAGTGGGTCGGTGCTGTTTCCACTGTGGAGAGCTGTCATGACTGCCCTTAGATCTCACAGTGGAAGAGAAACATCTGTCACCTACGTACTTTCAGATGCAGTTAGTGTACAAGGAAAGTAGAAGCATTCACAGTGTGGAATAACAAAGGAACTTATCAGCAAGCCCCCATCCGTTCCTTGATTTGTTTACAATCGTGTTATCACGATTTCGTGAGGTCGAGTTAAGAGTAAGCTGCTTGATGGCACAGTTATCATACATAGCAATCCACCTTGGAATGCACCACTAATTCTAGTTTCCGAGGAAGATAATAGGTTGCACTTGGAGATATAATTACAAAAGCTGAATACTAAAACGATTCCTGATCTTTTTTTTTCCACTTCCAGTCATTGCAGACTTGCTACGAAATATAAGTGACAATAAGAGTTTCCTCACCTTAGATTTGTTAAAAGAGTTCTGGCAAGTCTGTCTTCATGAGGACAGCCAGGAGTTAACAGCCTACTCCAACCCTACAGGTCACTACTCAGAATGGTCTTTGGATTGCAATCCAGTCACATTTCTGAATCTTGTGACAAATATCTTCAGGCATCTCTTGGTAAGATCCTCATGGTGTAATTAATTAAGCTAAGTAATCGCTATGTGAAAAGATTCACAGATGCATCTCAAAAGATTGGACATAGTACTGGAGAGAATAGCAGATGCTGACTTGGTTAGACTTTCTAAGTGTCATTTAGTGAAGTCAGAGATCACGTTTCTTTGGTCACGTCACTCTTAGAATGATTATAACTGACTAAAGTAAAGTACCATAACTTTCCCTTGCCACTAACTCCTGAAGCTGTAAGATCATTTGTCAGCTTAACAAGATTTTACTAATCTTCCATTAAATTTTTTTTTTCATCTGGAGCAGAGCTCCTGAGGAAGGATGCTAAATTAACTGAACATTCAGTTAAGAATAAGCATTCCAAACACTGTAAGTCAGTGCTCACCTCTGTTCCTGTTCTCACATTCCTTAATTATTTTTTTTTATCTGACAACTTCATATATTTACATTAACTCCATCCTCGCTCAGAAGAACGATGACTAGTACAAGCCCACTGTATTTACCAGAAAAGTCTCAACAAAGTCAGAGAAGACTTATAGTACCATACATCAGGAGGAAGTAGGTATTGCTTAGGCTTCAAACAACTTCAGTGACTTCATTTACCAGTATACAAATCCAGTGCTTCAGAACAAGCAAAATCCTTGACAGTAAACAAGACAGTGTTTGACCATCCAGGACTTCAATCCTACTTTTGCACATTTACCTGGCAAACAGAACGTGGTTACTGATGCCTTCTCCTGTCTAGTTGGTTCAGTCATAGACAGTTGTTCTTTAACAGCTGATGATGTTTAGGAAGCCCAAAGGAGCCTTTATATAGTCTATCGTGGTTAAGTTCCATAACAAAGATAATAAAAATTTATCAGTAAAGCCACCAGTACCAACAACTGGCTTAGTCATGAGTAATGAGTTAGTGTATAGAGTTGCCAGAATTGAAAATCCTAGTTGAACTGTCCATTAGTAATACCAAAGACGTTAGTGAATGTAGCTCTGCAGCTAATTCATGACTTCCCAAATGTTGCTCTTCCTGGATAGGACCATTCCATTAAACAAATGAGGTTGAAGTACTGTTTACCTAGTATTTTAATTAACATCTCAGAGTACGTTCAGCGAGGAGAAAAGTTCATGTTCTATAAAAGTAATATAGGAAGCCCCTGCTCAGTTTAAGTTTATCCTGCTACCAACGAATCTTAGGAACGAGTATGTATATATTAACTTACAAACTTCACTCAAAGATAAACATTTGTGTGTGATGGTAGACAATTTCTTTCACTGTGCTGAGTTGGCACTTCGAATAAAACCCCAGAAACGATGCCACAAATGATCAAAGAGATCATTTTTAGTCAAAATACTGTGCCTAAATCTATTGTTATTAAGAATGTGTACGAGTTCCGTAATGCTCTGCTTGATAAATAGTGTGATTTCTATAAAATAAAAGTCATATATCATACCATATCATGCAGCTAGTAATGGTTTACCCGAACACACTAACAAAAGTCCTCGATAAACTAAGAGCAACAATAAATCCTATTAGCTGCACTTGGGATGAAACACTTCCTGATGTGCAGTGTGTAATTAACTCAGTGTCTCAATAGGAATCTTAGCGCATCACACACTCTATGGTGTTTACAAGTCTTCCTTATTAGCTGTTGTATCTACCCGCTACACCCATAACAGTGATGATTTTGTCAAAAACAACTGACGCTCAACTTATTTTAAAGAGAGTTAAATAATCTTTCACAAAATCTACTGCTAAATTTACTAGAGTAATGAACACTCAGGTCAAATAAGATCAATGTTGGGTCAAAGATAGTGTTGTGGAATTTCAACGAAACGTCAACAATGCCTAAACTCTATAAAAGTTTGGTGACTCTTATCAATCGTTGAGCAGATTTCTGTCTTACTGAGAATTAATGTTATCCTTACTGTCAAACAATGTCCCAATAAAAGGTTGTTCTGGTACAGATGTCAGTGGGTGTTCTTCTCGCACTCATGAGTCTATGTGGTACTTCACAGACTTGTTCTGACTTACCCACAAACTATGCACCATCTTGCTCTGACTACCTGACTTACACGACATTAGTTGATTCTTTTCAATATGACCTCAGGTCAAGTACAGACGAGAACTAGCTGAGGATTTGTCTTTTACCACAGAGCTAGATATAACACTTGGGAGTCTGCTGTCCAGCCAGACGCTTACGCTGATTTTGCCGACTGTATAATGCAAGAACTAGGCACAAATGTCCATAGTTTATTATCTATTTCTAAGAAAAAGATGTATGTATTAATAAGTGTTCTGAAGAATTCCTTGTCCTCATTAATGTGGCAGTTTATGTAGGATTGAATGTCTCATGTTTTGTATTACACTTAATGATCATTCCTGAGTATACGTATATGTTTAGTGGATTTACTTGCTATGTGCTGCTCCCATTGTATAAAATCTGCTTTATGTTAGTTTTGAGCCAGCAGCCCAAGAGATGTATGTTGATGCTCAGTATTACTGCTATGCGAGGTCGCCATAGTTGTCAATAGAGTGCCTTACAATGTCTGTGTTGGTATATGAGAATGTTTGTCAGGGAGTCTCCATCAAACCATGACATGCCAGTACAGACTCTATTAGAATAACACCAGGTACTGTGCCTGTGTAAACTGTCCTGTGTATTAGCAACTCGGGAGTAGGCTTAGTCTGAACCCCCGAGGCCTGGAGTTAACCTCTAGTCAGGCTGCACCTCTTCATTCCTGCTAGGTTCACTCTCTATAATAATAATAATAATAATAATAATAATAATAATAATAATAATAATAATAATAATTATAATAACTTTTTTACTACAAGTACATGTACATGGTATACAGTCTTAGCTGACATCAATGACATACTACTATATAGAAAGCCCCTTGTTATGCTGAACATTTCGGGCAAATTAGGTCACTTTTGTCCCAGGATGCGACCCACACCAGTCGACTAACACCCAGGTACCTATTTTACTGATGGGTGAACATAGACAATCGGTGTAAGAAAATACGTCCGCTGTTTCCTCCTCTTCGCCGGGAATCGAACCCGGACCCTCACCGTGTGAAGCGAGAGTTTTTGCCACCAGGCCACGGGGCACCGTGGCTTCAAAAGATTTATCGCACCTCTTCTTAAAGCTAAGTATGAATCCTGCCTCTACTACTACATTCTCTAGACCTTTCCGCTTCCTGACTACTCTAAGACTGAAAAAATTCTTCCTAACATTCATGTGACATCTTTCTTTTCAACTTCCAGCTGTGTCCTCGTGTTAATGTGTCCTGTCTCGCAAACGAACTCTCCTTATATACCATATAAATTACTATCAGTATTTTATACGTTGATAATATATCGCCCCTAGTGTTGTCAGGTTGAGTTCCCTTACCCTCTCCTCATAGGACATACCCCTTAGCTCCAGGACTAGTCTTGTTGCAAACCTCTTCACTTTCTCCAGTTTCTTGACATGCTTGATCAGGTGTGAGTTCTATACTGGTGTTGCGTACTCCAATATGGGTTTGATGTACACGGTGTACAGCGTCGTGAATAACTACTTACCTAGATGTCTAAATGCTACTCTTAGATTTGCGAGACTGCCAGTTTCTGCAGCAGTTATTCGGATGATATGTGTCTCAGGTGATATGCTTGGTACAAAACGCACCCTAAGGTCCATGTCCATGAATTTTACAGCCTTTGCCACCGAGTCAGTACTCCGTCTGTGATCTTCTTTGTCGTTCACCAAACTTTTATTACTTTGCACTTACTGGGGTTAAATTACAGTAGCCACTTGTCAGACCAGTCTCGCAGAATGTCCAGATCCATTTATAGCCTTTCATGGTTCACTTCTGCTTGTATTCTCTTCATTAGTTTCATGTGATCTGTGAACAAAAATACCTCTGACTCTGTCCATTCCGACATGTCATTCACATATACAAGAAATAGTACCGGCCCTATTACTGATCCTTGTGGAACCCCACTTGTTTCATGCACCCATTCTGACACCTCGTTATGAAGCATCACACGTTCTTTCCTTCCTGTCAGGTATGCCTTGATCCATTGTAGTGCTTTCGTTGTTATCCCTGCCTGCTCCTCTTAGTTTTTGCACTACTCTCCTGTATGGTATTGTGCTAAAAGCCTTCCTACAGACACCTTCCCCCCATAAAAAAATAAAAGAACTCTACCCATCCCTCTCTCTCCTGTCTTACTTCTGTCACCTTGTCGTAGAATCCAGTTGGTTTGTGATTCTGGATTTACAATCTCTAAAGCCGTGCTGGTTGTCATGTATGAACTCCTTCGTAGGTGCTCCATCACTCTTCTGATAATCTCCATAACTTGACTTACAATGCATGTCAATAACACTGGTCTGTAGTTTAACGCTGTCTAACTTAAAAAATGGGACTACTGCTGTCTTCCACACCTACGGCAGTTGCCCTCGCGGTATCTAGCTCACACAATACCTTCTTCACTATATTCACCTCTTCACTAAACCCCTTAGCGGATAGCTGTTCTTGAAAGGTATTAAATGCCGAGACAAAACATAAAACTCATGACAGGTTCACCTGCCATCTGGTCACGTGACCAAGCTTTGTTGACAATACAAATGCGGCCGTGTGCATCTGTGTACTCACCTATATGTGGTTGCATGGGTCGACTCTTAGCTCCTGGCCGTGTGTGTGCTCGTATACATATTACTTACATACGTTCCGAACATGGATCCCTCCGATGGGAGGGATCCATGTTCGAAACGTAGCTTCTGGAAAGCCTGAGTGTATGTTTACCTGAAACACTGCCAGATGGGTCACCTAATGTGATAATCTAATCAACTCGCTCGTAATCTACTTTATTTACCTGCAGAACGAAATTTCACGAAATTATTCTCCTGTTTGTTTACCTTGAAAATCATATATTTTTTGCCCGGCGTCCAGCAGCTGAGAGTGACGGAGTGACACTTTGTAAATGAGGCTCAAAATGGTGGTTTCTTAATATTAAAAAAAACTTTAATATTTATAAGAGGTTTTACCGTTCAGAGAGAGAGAGAGAGAGAGAGAGAGAG
>WNWK01043729.1:2500-15382 GCA_009830355.1 Cherax destructor | reverse complement strand
AAGAATAGCTTCCAATACCTCCAAGGAATCATTCAAGACTCTGTACACCAATAAGGCCCATACTGGAGTATGCAACCAGTTTGGAAAACCTGGTCAAGCTCAAAAAAATTAGAAAAAGGAGAGGTTTAAAACAAGATAGCCCAGAGCAAAGGGGGATTGTCCTACGAAAAAGGGTTTTAAGGGAAATCGGCCTGACGACACTAGAGGACAGGAGGGTTAGGGAGAATATAACGACTATAAAATACTGCGAGGAATAGAAAAAGGTGGACAGAGACAAGATGTTCCAGAGGGGGACACAGAAAAAAGGGGGCCAAAATTGGAATTGAAGACTCCTAAGAAGGGGGATGTTGGGAGTATTTTTCAGTCATAGAGTTGTCAGGAAGTGGAATACCTAGAAAGGACTAGTGGGGGCAGGAACATACATAGTTTTAAGACGAGGTTTGATAAAGCTCATGGAGCAGGGAGAAAAGGGACCTAGTAGCAATCAGTGAAGGGGGGGCCAGGAGTTAAATCGCCCCTGCAACCACAAATAGGTCTGTGACAGTGGGGTTCCAAAGGGTCAGTCCTAGGACCTGTACTGTTTTGGTATATGTGAATGACATAACGGAAGGGATAGACTCAGAAGTGTCCCTGTTTGCAGATGATGTGAAGTTAATGAGAAGAATTAAATCAGTCGAGGATCAGGCAGGACTACAAAGAGACCTGGACAGGCTCAAGCCTGGTCCAGTAACTGGCTCCTTGAATTTAACCCTGCCAAATGTAAAGTCATGAAGATCGGGGAAGGGCAAAGAAGACCGCAGACAGAGTATAGTCTAGGTGGCCAAAGACTCAAACCTCACTCAAGGAAAAAGATCTTGGGTGAGTATAATACCAGCACATCTCCTGAGGCACACATCAATCAGATAACTGCTGCAGCATACGGGCGGCTGGCAAACCTAAGAATAGCGTTCCAATACCTCACTAAGGAATCATTCAAGACTCTGTACACCATATACGTCAGGCCCATACTGGAGTATGCAGCACCAGTTTGGAACCCACACCTGGTCAAGCACGTCAAGAAATTAGAGAAAGTGCAAGGTTTGCAACAAGACTAGTCCAGAGCTAAGGGGATTGTCCTACGAAGAAAGGTTAAGGGAAATCGACCTGACGACACTAGAGGACAGGAGGGTTAGGGAGAC
Organism: Cherax destructor; assembly: GCA_009830355.1. Classification (NCBI taxonomy): domain Eukaryota; kingdom Metazoa; phylum Arthropoda; class Malacostraca; order Decapoda; family Parastacidae; genus Cherax; species Cherax destructor. The sequence goes on along the minus strand of WNWK01043729.1, from coordinate 14,204 downwards.
ATGATAACGACATATAAAATACTGGAGGAATAGATAAGGTGGACAGAGACAAGATGTTCCAGAGAGGGGACACAGAAACAAGGGGTCACAATTGGAAGTTGAAGACTCCTATGAGTCAAAGGATGTTAGGAAGTATTTCTTCAGTCATAGAGTTGTCAGGAAGTGGAATAGCCTAGAAAGCGACGTAGTGGAGGCAGGAACCATACATAGTTTTAAGACGAGGTTTGATAAAGCTCATGGAGCAGGGAGAGAGACAGTAGGACCTAAGTAGCAATAGTGAAGAAAGAGGGCCAGGAGCCCCTATGAATCGACCCCTGCAACCACAAAATAGGTGAGTACAAAAGGTAACAGTACACACACACACAGACTATGAGTCACAACCACAACTAGGTGAGTACACACACATACACACATACCTACACACACACACCGCAGACACATGGGAAAAATGAAACTGACAATAAATGAAATGATGGAATACGTAGGGGCAAAGTGCAAGGAGGCAGAGGAACGGTTTATACCCAGAGGCAAAGGATTAAATGGGAAGGCCAGAAAGAGCCCTGGTTTACCCAAAGGTGCAGGAGGCAAAGACTCAGAGTATCAGAGAATGGAAACGGTACAGAAGGCAAAGAACCCAAGTAAACAAAGAGATTAGTAGAAGAGCTAGAAACAGTATGCACAAGTACGGAGGCCCAGAAACAGTACGAAAACGACATAGCATCGAAAGTTAAGTCCGACCCGAAACTGATGTTCAGTCACATCAGAAGGAAGACAACAGTCAAGGACCAGGTGATAAGGCTGAGGAGAGAAGATGGGGAACTCACAAGTAATGATCAAGAGGTATGTGAGGAGCTCAACTTGAGGTTTAAGGAAGTATTCACAATGGAGGAAGGAAGGCAGCTGGGTAGACAGGACTGGTTCGTCACCAACAAGGGATGTACCAAGTGCTAGAGGGCATACACACAACTGAGGAGGAAGTGAAGCAGTTACTCAGTGACCTCGATACCTCAAAGGCGATGGGTCGGACAATATCTCCCCGTGGGTTCTTCGGGAAGGAGCTGAGGTACTGAGTGTGCCACTTACCATAATATTCAACACATCCCTTGAAACTGGGCAGCTACCTGAGGTATGGAAGAAGGCCAACGTAGTCCCCATTTTTAAAAAGGAGACAGAAAAGAGGCACTAAACTATAGACCGGTGTCACTTACATGTATAGTGTGCAAAGTCCTGGAGAAAATCATCAGGAAAAGAATGGTGGAACACCTTGAGCTGAACAGGATAATAAACACCAGACAGCACGGATTCCGGGAAGGCAAATCCTGTGTAACAAACCTCCTAGAGTTCTATGATAAAGTAACAGAGGTAAGGCAGGAGAGAGAAGGGTGGGTTGATTGCATTTTCCTGGACTGCAGGAAGGCCTTCGACACTGTTCCTCACATGAGATTAGTAAAGAAGTTGGAAGAACAAGCAGGTATAACAGGAAGGGCACTGGAATGGATCAGGGAATACCTCAAAGGGAGGCAACAACGGGTCATGGTGCGTGGTGAGGTATCAAGTGGGCGCCTGTGACGAGCGGTGTACCGCAGGGGTCAGTCCTAGGACCAGTGTTATTCCTGGTATATGTAAATGACATGACGGACGGATAGACTCAGAAGTGTCTCTATTCGCGGATGATGTGAAAATAATGAGGAGAATCACATCGGAAGAGGACCAGGCAGGGCTGCAAACAGACCTGGACAAGCTCGACATCTGGTCTAGCAGTTGGCTTCTCGAATTCAATCCCTCAAATGCAAAGTCATGAGGATCGGAGAAGGGCAAAGAAGACCGCTGACAGAGTACAAGCTAGGCGGACAAAGGCTACAAACCTCGGCAAAAGGAGAAAGACCTTGGAGTGAGTATAACGCCAAGCACGTCTCCGGAGGCACACATCAACCAGATAACTGCGGCAGCATATGGCGTCTGGCAAACCTAGATTAGCGTTCCGTTACCTTAACAAGGAATCGTTCAAGACACTGCATACCGTATACGTCAGGCCCATACTAGAATATGCAGCACCAGTCTGGAACCCACACCTGGTCAAGCACGTAAGGAAACTAGAGAAAGTGCAAAGGTTTGCGACAAGGTTAGTTCCACAACTCAGGGTCTGTCTTATGAAGAAAGATTGAGGAAATAGGACTAACAACACTGGAGGAAAGAAGGGTCAGAGGAGACATGATAACGACATACAAAATACTGCGGGAATTGACAAGGTAGATAGTGACAGGTTGTTTCAGAGAGGGAACACAGAAACAAGGGGACACAACTGGAAGCTGAAGACTCAGATGAGTCAAAGGGATGTCAGGAAACATTTCTTCAGCCACAGAGTAGTCAGGAAGTGGAATGGACTAGAGAAAGATATAGTGGAGGCAGGAACCATACATAGTTTTAAGACAAGGTATGATAAAGCTCATGGAGCAGGGAGAGCAGAGACCAGTAGCAGACAGCGAAGAGGCGGGGCCAGGAGCTGAGTCTCGACCCTGCAACCACAATTAGGTGAGTACAATTAGGTGAGTACACACACACACACACACACACACACACACACATCACACACATCACACACACACACAGGGCAACAACGGTCATGGTGCTGATGAGGTATCACAGTGGGCGCCTGTGACGACGGCGTACCACAGGGGCAGTCCTAGGACCAGTGTTATTCTTGGTATATGTAAACGACATGACGGATGGGATAGACTCAGAAGTGTCTCTGTTCGCAGATGATGTGAAATTAATGAGGAGAATCACATCGGAAGAGGACCAACAGGACTTCAAACAGACCTGGACAAGCTTGACTCTGGTCTAGCAACTGGCTTCTCGAATTCAATCCCACCAAATGCAAAGTCATGAAGATCGGAGAAGGAAAAAGAAGACCGCTGACAGAGTAAAAACTAGGCAGACAAAGGCTACAAACCTCGGCAAAGGAGAAAGACCTTGGGGTGAGTATAACGCCAAGTACGTCTCCGGAGGCACACATCAACCAGATAACTGCGGCAGCATATGGGCGACTGGCAAACCTAAGATTAGCGTTCCGTTACCTAAACAAGGAATCGTTCAAGACACTGTACACCGTGTACGTCAGGCCCATACTAGAATATGCAGCACCAGTCTGGAACCCACACCTGGTCAAGCACGTAAAGAAGCTAGAGAAAGTGCAAAGGTTTGACAAGGCTAGTTCCACAACTCGGGGGTCTGTCCTATGAAGAAAGGTTGAGGAAATAGGACTAACAACACTGGAGGAAAGAAGGGTCAGAGGAGACATGATAACGACATACAAAATACTGCGGGAATCGACAAGGTAGACAGGGACAGGATGTTCCAGAGAGGAACACAGAAACAAGGGGACACAACTGGAAGCTGAAGACTCAGATGAGTCAAAGGGATGTTAGGAAGCATTTCTTCAGCCACAGAGTAGTCAGGAAGTGGAATAGTCTAGAAAGATATAGTGGAGGCAGGAACCATACATAGTTTTAAGACGAGGTATGATAGAGCTCATGGAGCAGGGAGAGCAGAGACCCAGTAGCGGACAGCGAAGAGGCGGGGCCAGGAGCTGAGTCTCGACCCCTGCAACCACAATTAGGTGAGTACAATTAGGTGAGTACACACACGACGATAGGGTAAGGGAAATCGGCCTGACGACACTGGAGGACAAGAGTGTTGGGGAGACATGATCACGACGTATAAAATACTGCGAGGAATTGACAAGGGGGACAGATACAGGATGTTCCCGAGATAGGACACAGAAACAAGGGGTTAGAATTCGAAGTTGAAGAGTCAATGGGATGTTAGGAAGTTTTTCTTCAGTCATAGAGTTGTCAGGAAGTGGAATAATCTGGAAAGTGACGTAGTGGAGGCAGGAACCAAACATAATTTTAAGACGAGGTTCGATAAAGCACATAAAGCAGAGAGAGAGAGGACCTAGTAGCGTTCAGTGAAGAGGCGGGGGCCAGGAGCTATGAGTCTACCCCTGCAACCACAAATAGGTGAGTACACACACACACTTACTCATACAAATGATGATTGATGAATTAACGTAATGAGTGACAAGAGACGCTGACATTCACTGCGAGACAAACCTACATAAACATAAACATGCACATAGACAGACACACACGAGGAGACAGACAGACACAGACAGGCATAGCGAACTAAGTGACAGACAGAGGAAGAAAAAGAAAATGACAGATAAATATATATATATATATATATTATATATATATATATATATATATATATATATATATATATATATATATATATATATATATATATATATATATATATATATATATATATATATATACTGAGAGATGGAAAAATATACAGAGATACAGGCATTCTGAAAACAAAAGATAGAATTAAAGAAGACAAACTTAGAGACAGAGAAAATAGACAGCCAGACAATCAGACAGGAATACCGAAAGATACCAAGAGAGAGAGAGAGAGAGAGAGAGAGAGAGAGAGAGAGAGAGAGAGAGAGAGAGAGAGAGACAGAGAGAGAGAACGAGATTGGCTGAAAAAAGAAAGACAGAAAACTGAGACAGACAGGAGTGAAAATAAGAGATATAGAGAGACAGACAGGAGGGAATATTAAGAGATATAGAGACAGGCAAACTGAGAGATATAGTATGAGACAGATAAACAGGCAAGCATAGTATGAGCTAGAAAAAAATAGATAGACAGACAAGAAGGCAAACTGAGAGATAGGAAGAGACAAACAGGCATAGTGAGAGACTAAAAAGAGACAATCAGGTAAACTGAGTGATAGGAAAAAGAGACAATTTGGTAGAAAAATTAGTGAGAGATAGGCAGGTAAACTAAAAAAACAGAAAGAGAGAAAGAGAGAGGGAGAGAGAGACTGAAATAGACTTAGCATACAGTAATTAATCTCATAATTAAGTCTCAGAGGGAATATTTTCGAAGCTGGGAGTTTCTGTAATGATTATCATTTTTTATGTGAGAGGAAAAATACCTGAAAAACGATAGTAGTAGTAGTAGTAGTAGTAGTAGTAGTAGTAGTAGTAGTAGTAGTAGTAGTAGTAGTAGTAGTAGTAGTAGTAGTAATAATAATAATAATAAGAATAAGAATAAGAATAGTAACACTACTACTACTACTACTAATAACAATATTATTATCATCCATAATAATACTACTACTATTTCTACAACTATTACTACTACTACTTACTACTACTAATTATAATAACATTAATGATAATATCACGAAAGTGAATACAATATTCACAATATCCCTGAACACTCAGGAGTTACAGTGTTCTTACCTGTATATGCCTCAGTCTGCACATTTCAGTGAGTGATTTCATATTGATCAGCAATATGATAAATAAGACACTTGTGCAACACGTAGTAACAATATGTTGGAAACGTTTCCCTAGTCAGTGGTTTCTTCAGTCCAATACAAAGAAGACCCGTGGGAGAGGAGGATAAGTTTGAGGTAATCAGTCCCTCAGCCTGGAGTCAATGCATATAAGCCCAGGTGAGTTGAAGCAGTGGCAGGGGAGTCATCAATAACAAAAAGGCACAATACTGGGACTGGAACAATACACAAATAACCCGTACATAGAAGAGGGGAGCTTACCACGACGTTACAGTCCTACTTGAACCATTTACAAAGCCATATTGTGTGACTTTGCGTAGGGGTCATCACTGGGAAAGACCACAAGTGGAAGCTGGTCACGCCTGTAGGTTAGACAAGCTCTGAAAGATTCCCTGTATCAAGACCCTTACATTCTCCTTATATCTACCGTATTTTTATCAAGACTGACAAACTGAGCACATCCACTTCAGGTTATGGAACTGATTACCTCAGATTCCTCATCTTCCACAGTTCTTCTCTGTATCAGACTGAATAATTCACTGGCTGGCAAAAACTTTCCATAACAACAATATCCAAGTGTGGTGAAAATGTCTCATTAATCAACTTTCCCGTTTTGTAAACCAATTATACAAATTATTAGTTAGAGCAGCTGTGTTTCAGATATGTGCAGCAATATGATCAATGATATATTCCTGAATTTCATAAAGCATTCTGGTGTAAAATTCTCTCATTAAGAATTAAATGAAACAAAGTATCGGATGTTTGGGCATTTGGAGGTTTGGATCAGTGATGCTGAGCTGTTTACTGACCACCAGTAAACTCTACCCACCTTTGACCTGGCTAATATTATATACTTTGTGAAACATTCAGTAAATCACAGGAATTAAATTATTAATTTGAAGGACAGCTGCTATGGCAGTCTCATTATCTATGATCAAAAGGTGAGGTTCTTATACAGCTTAATGCAGCATGTAATAAAGCTGTCCGGTGCTTGTGAGGTCAGTTCAAAGTACGAGCTTGATTTTCGAATATATCAAAATAGATATCTAAGTCACTCTCATTGAACATGGGAAACAGTGAAGCTTCTTTTCGAAGGTTAAATTCTTGTTTAGTTCCTGTAGGCTGCTTATGAGTAGCAGTCTGTTGTCTTTCGAAACGATTAGACTCTCTTTGAAACTCGCCTTCTTTCACTTATCTTCGAGCCAATGTACGTTTTGTTTGTAACTTTACAATGATTTCCATCCTATTATATTGTTTGTCTGAGTAAGGACTAAGGTTTAAAGTTGAATGTGTCCTCCAGGATGCTCTTTGAGTCTGGTGCCTAGTCCAGAGACTGCTTGAGAATCTCCTAAGTAATGTATACTGTGTAGTGTATGTAGGACGAGTCTGTGTCACAGTGTCTCCTCCCAGCTGAATGAACATCTCAGTTAAGCGTAAATGGGGCAAGTGAGAACTGAGTATGTGTGCCGGTTATCGAAACTACTACTGTTTCGTCCACATTTTCCATGTCGTTATTAACAGACATTTTTATATAACTAAGCAATGATGCTCTCCTCAAAATCGGGTATCGATTCTCTATGTTTTGAATATATAGGAAAAATAATATAACGAATTAATGCCAACTCTATAATATAATAATAATAATAATAATAATAATAATAATAATAATAATAATAATAATAATAATAATAATAATAATAATAATAATAATAATATTTTTATTTCGATGCAAGTTACAAGTATACATAGTTATTGGTAGTTACAATTATAAAACTGTAATGCAAGGAGAGCCACTGGCATGCCATGGCATTAGGGGCTATAAAGTGATGGTTGTAAGTTTTGCCCAGGGAATTCCTACCTGCCAGCACCTCTCAAGAGTAGTAATTAGGTGTTGTATTTGTACACAGAGAAAAAGAAGTACATAGTGAGTGATCATTGATTACTATAGTATATTCATACAAAATGTATCTTTATCAATTAGGCTGTTTCTTGAAAAACACACTAAATTAACTGAAATTGAACTGTGGCTAATTGGAAAAGGTTCCATTTCCTTGGATTAAAAGAATCGGAGAGGTACACAAACAGGCCTGACCATATATACAACTAAGGAGTCAACAGAGTTCTTGCTCCATAGATAAAAAAGCCTGCCTGACAGGTCAAACAATTGTTGCTTCATGGATTTAAAAGCTTAGCTGAGATGTCAAGTAGTTGGAGCTCCATGGTTGAAAAAGCTTACCTGATGTCAAACGGTCGTAGCCTCATGGATCAAAAAGCTTAACCTATAGTTAAAACAGATGTAGATTCAAAGTTTACCAGACAGGCTCTTAGTGTTACAGTGACAATATATAACATATTACTTGACCAGAGAATACCAAGAGTTCAACCATCGTTTCATCCCTGGATACTAGATCGAGGTTAGCCTGTAACAGATTTGTTCAAGTGTCTATACATCGGCTCATTATAATAAACAGCAGTAAGACAAGTAACTAGTAACAATAGAAAGTCAGACAAGTAACTAGTAACATCAGAAAGTCAGACAAGTAACTAGTAACATCAGAAAGTCAGACAAGTAACTAGTAACAATAGAAAGTCAGACAAGTAACTAGTAACATCAGAAAGTCAGACAAGTAACTAGTAACATCAGAAAGTCAGACAAATAACTAGTATAATCAGAAAGTCAGAAAACTAACTAGTAACATCAGAAAGTCAGACAAGTAACTAGTAACATCAGAGTGCCAGACAACTAACTAGTAACATCATAAAGTCAGACAAGTAACTGTTAACATCAGAAAGTCAGACAAGTAACTAGTAGCGTAAGAAAGTCTGAAAAGTAACTAGTAACATCAGAGTGTCAGTCAACTAACTAGTAACATCATAAAGTCAGACAAGTAACTGTTAACATCAGAAAGTCATACAAGTAACTAGTAACATCAGAAAGTCAGACAAGTAACTAGTAACATCAGAAAGTCAGACAAGTAACTAGTAACATCAGAGTGCCAGACAACTAACTAGTAACATCAGAAAGTCAGACAAGTAACTAGTAGCGTAAGAAAGTCTGAAAAGTAACTAGTAACATCAGAAAGTCAGAAAACTAACTAGTAACATCAGAGTGTCAGTCAACTAACTAGTAACATCAGAAAGTCGGACAAATAACTAGTAACATCAGAAAGTCAGACAAGTAACTAGAAACATCAGAAAGTCAGACAAGTAACTAGTAACATCAGAAAGTCAGACAAGTAACTAGAAACATCAGAAAGTCAGACATGTAGCTAGTATCATTAGAAAGTCAGACAAGTAACTAGGACCATCAGAAAGTCAGACAAGCAACTAGTAACATCAGAAAGTCAGACAAGTAACTACTAACATCAGAAAGTCAGAAAACTAACTAGTTAATCAGAAAGTCAGACAAGTAACTAATAACATCAGTGAGTCAGACAACTAACTAGTAACATCAGAAAGCAAAATGCACAACTTGCTTAAATAAACAATCAATCAGATTGCCAAACAGTAATTAGCAGTTCCCAAGTGCTGTACACAGCACACAAGAGCTGGGCTGAATAGAGATACTATCACGACCTCACTGGGAACAGCAGTTTGCCTTCCACAAGGTCACAAAAAATATCAAATTATTGAATCTGAGTTCAGCAATTTCTAAATCCCGACTACAACAATGTACAAATACGACTCTAGGATGGCTAGATCAAGAGTTAGATTCTGAACCTAAATCATTATGTATATCTCACGACATACAAAAATGTCAAAATCTTACTAATTCTATATAAAACTTTGGGATTAAAGTTCCACACAGAACACGATATATTAGTCTGTTCACCAACGAAAACATACTCTATCCAAAATGTGTGTACATAAAAAAGCAAAAGAGTAGTGAAAAAGCAGAGATCAGGTGAGTTTCATCTGCGTCAGCAATGCGAATGCTCCTGCCTCTACCCACGTTATTAGAAGAGAGAGAGAGAGAGCGAGAGAGAGAGAGAGAGAGAGACAGAGAGATGGAGAGAGATAACCTAGCGACTGGGGGTTGGAAGTTAGGTAGCATCTGAAAGCTTGAAAAATTATTTAGCATACACCAGAATTGGCAAACTACCAAAACAAGTGAGATAACATGAGGGTAACCAATGAAAACCCCGTTTCTCCCCGCATAGAAATTACGAAAGAGCAAATTATATCCTTCCTACCAATGTACCTGAATATAAAAAAAATACTTCTATTATACATAAGGGTTTTGTTTTAGCAATTAACTTAAATAACTTTAGCATTATAATATTGTATGTTGCTCAAAAATTATATACATAAAACTCATGACTCGTGAATTTAAGAGTAGAGGCATGAGAACACTGTTCATTGAACAAAAACACTGTTCATTGAACAAAAACACTGTTCCCGGAATAACAACACTGTATACTCAACTCTACTTCCTCTGCAAATATTTTTTTTGGGGCACTAAGAGCCAAGATAAAAAGGGGAAAAAAATCCCGTCAACAATGCTTGGCTGCATGGGAATTGTGGCTACGCGTTGGTGGATATGTGGTGGTGGCTGTGTTGATTCTGTTGTGGTGCAACTGTGGTGGTGGTGGTTGTGTTGATTCTGTTGTGGTGCAACTGTGGTGGTGGTGGTTGTGTTGATTCTGTTGTGGTGCAACTGTGGTGGTGGTGGTTGTGTTGATTCTGTTGTGGTGCAACTGTGGTGGTGGTGGTTGTGTTGATTCTGTTGTGGTGCAACTGTGGTGGTGGTGGTTGTGTTGATTCTTTTGTGGTGCAACTGTGGTGGTGGTGGTTGTGTTGATTCTGTTGTGGTGCAACTGTGGTGGTGGTGGTTGTGTTGATTCTGTTGTGGTGCAACTGTGGTGGTGGTGGCTGTGTTGATTCTGTTGTGGTGCAACTGTGGTGGTGGTGGTTGTGTTGATTCTGTTGTGGTGCAAATGTGGTGGTGGTGGTTGTGTTGATTCTGTTGTGGTGCAACTGTGGTGGTGGTGGCTGTGTTGATTCTTTTGTGGTGCAACTGTAGTGGTGGTGGCTGTGCTGTTGTGGTGATAACTTTGTTTTGGTAGTTCTGTAGAGTGTCTGTGTGGTATTTTTAGATATTTAATTAATTAATAAAATAAGTAAGGTCATACATGAGGGAAGAAGGAAAAGCAATAGAAAATAGAGAATGGGTTATTTGTTGTAAATAATTCTGAGCACTCCTTATAATAATTAATATATAGTACAGTAGTGTGCAAATTAATTGAGACAGGAGTATATTTCCTTATTATCTCATAATATGTTTCAGTCTCTGGCTTAATTAATGTAGTTTGGGTTCTTTTCTTTTCAGAAGAGTTTTCTGCCGACGTCTGACGACCATCGAGCTGTGGTGTTCCCCTGCAACTCTCATCAGTGCTACAACAGCTATTGTTCTGTAAGGCTATTCTTGCAAGCGTGCTCCGTGAGCCAAATTGGCTTCGCCCAATTCTCCCCTTCAGTTTATGATTACTTCTGAAATTCATGATGGATGTTACACATAGGAAGCATGCAAGTATTTTAACTCCTTGAAAACATGCTAATTTGAGTATCAGACATCGTAAATTTGAGTCTTAGCAAAGTCAACTGATGAAACAGGAGATTGGGAAGCGCTGTATCAAGGAAGATGTGAAAGAAAATGCAAGACATCACCTCACGATGACAAGGTAATAGTAATAGTGTGAAGGATCCCTAGAAAAACCAGTAAAGATATTCAGAGAGAGATTTGTCTCGTCTGGCGTCAATGTTGATTCTTCAGCTGTTCGACGAAGGTTCCTTGAAGTTGGCACGAATTTCAGAAAGCGGGTAAAGAAACAGTTATTGACAGCTGTTATGAAGAAAAAACAACACATGATCATAAGGGATGGACGACAGATGGATAGATAAAAGTTATATTTTCAGCTGAGGCGCATTTTGAAGTACATGGGTACAGATCAGTAGTATATATATATATATATATATATATATATATATATATATATATATATATATATGTCGTGCCGATTAGTAAAACTGGTCAATTAGCAAGAACTCATCTAAAATTTTGTCCTTTCTAAAATTTTCTCAATACGTTTAAAGATATATTTTTTCATTTATGTTAATGTAAGAATTTATAATTTGTACAAGAGAAACTTTGAAAACCTACCTAACCTTATTAAACAAGCGAATTTAATTTAGCCTAACCTAACTAAATATATTTTAGATACGTTAACATTAATTTAATAATAAACAAACACAATGAAATATATTTTTCGTTATGTTCAGAATGATTTTGGCGAAATTATTGCATACACAAATTTTCACTTGCTTATA
>WNWK01043728.1:0-15382 GCA_009830355.1 Cherax destructor | reverse complement strand
TTAAAAAAATGCTAAAAAAACGAAATTTTTATTGCATTTTTTGATGATTCAAGGCATTTTAAAGGATTTTCAAAAACTTTTTTTTTAAAAAAAATACACCTATGAGTGTTCCCTAAAAGAAAATCATTAAATTTTGCTTACTTTTCCCATTAATTTAATTGCAGTAGAAATTTATTTAAAAGTGTGAAAATGTAAGTATTTTATCTAAAAATGAGTTTTCCAAAAAAGCACTAAACCTTTAAAAAGTCGAAATATGCAATAAAATACGATTTTGACATTTTTCTGAGCTTTTGAATGTTTCATGTTTTTTTCGAAAATAATATGAAATATTCTATAAAAATATTGATTTTAATAGATTTTTAATATGATTTTTTAAAAAAACTTGATTTTATTGCATTTTTTGACGATTTAAGGCATTTTCAAGGATTTTACAAAAAAACATTTTTTTTAGATAAAATACACCTATGAGTAAGCTTCCTAAAAGAAAATCATTAAATTTTGCTTACTTTTCCCATTAATTTCAATTGCAGTAGAAATTCTATTTAAAAGTGTGAAAATCCAAGTTTTTTAGCAAAAATTAGGTTTGCCAAAAAAGCACTCAAACCGTAAAACGTCGAAATATGCAATAAAATACGATTTTAGTACATTTTTCTGAGCTTTTTAATGTTTCATTTATTTTTCGAAAATAATATGAAATATGTAAATATGTAGATATAAAAATATGAAAATAATTAATATATATTAAAAAATGCTATAAAACGTTATTTTATTGCGTTTTTTGACGATTCAAGGCATTTTCAAAGGATTTTCTGAAAAACTATTTTTTTAGATAAAACATACCTATGAGTAAGCTTCCTAAAAGAAAATCATAAAATTTTGCTTACTTTTCCCATAAATTTCAATTGCAGTAGAAATTCTATTTAAAAGTGTGAAAATCTACGTATTTTAGCTAAAAAATGAGTTTTGTCAGAGAAGCACTCAAACCGCCCTAAAACGTCGAAATATGCAATAAAATACGATTTTAGCACATTTTTCTGAGCTTTTTAATATTTCATGTATTTTTCGAAAATAATATGAAATATTCTCAATTAATATTGATTTTTATAGATTTTTAATTTGATTTTTTAAAAATATGTAAATAATTTATAAATATTAAAAAATGCTATAAAACGTAATTTTATTGCATTTTTTGATGATTCAAGGCATTTTCAAGGATTTTCTGAAAAACTATTTTTTTCGATAAATTATACCTATGATTAAGCTTCCTAAAAGAAAATCATAAAATTTTGCTTACTTTTCCCATAAATTTCAATTGCAGTAGAAATTCTATTTAAAAGTGTAAAAATCTAAGTATTTTAGCTAAAAAATGAGTTTTGCCAGAAAAGCACTCAAACCACTCTAAAACGTCGAAATATGCAATAAAATACGATTTTAGCACATTTTTCTGAGCTTTTGAATGTTTCATGTATTTTTCGAAAATAATATGAAATATTCTATAAAAATATTGATATTAATAGATTTTTAATATGATTTTTTAAAAAAACTTGATTTTATTGCATTTTTTGACGATTTAAGGCATTTTCAAGAATTTTACAAAAAAACATTTTTTTTAGATAAAATACACCTATGAGTAAGCTTCCTAAAAGAAAATCATAAAATTTTGCTTACTTTTCCCATAAATTTCAATTGCAGTAGAAATTCTATTTAAAAGTGTGAAAATCTACGTATTTTAGCTAAAAAATGAGTTTTGTCAGAAAAGCACTCAAACCGCCCTAAAACGTCGAAATATGCAATAAAATACGATTTTAGCACATTTTTCTGAGCTTTTTAATGTTTCATTTATTTTTCGAAAATAATATGAAATATGTAAATATGTAAATATAAAAATATGAAAATAATTTATAAATATTCAAAAATGCTATAAAACGTTATTTTATTGCGTTTTTTGACGATTCAAGGCATTTTCAAAGGATTTTCTGAAAAACTATTTAAAAAAAAAAAATATACCTATGAGTAGGCTTCCTAAAAGAAAATCATAAAATTTTGCTTACTTTTCCCAGAAATTTCAATTGCAGTAGAAATTCTATTTAAAAGTGTGAAAATCTACGTATTTTAGCTAAAAAATGAGTTTTGTCAGAAAAGCACTCAAACCGCCCTAAAACGTCGAAATATGCAATAAAATACGATTTTAGCACATTTTTCTGAGCTTTTTAATGTTTCATGTATTTTTCGAAAATAATATGAAATATTCTCAATTAATATTGATTTTTATAGATTTTTAATTTGATTTTTTAAAAATATGTAAATAATTTATAAATATTAAAAATGCTATAAAACGTAATTTTATTGCATTTTTTGATGATTCAAGGCATTTTCAAGGATTTTCTGAAAAACTATTTTTTCGATAAATTATACCTATGATTAAGCTTCCTAAAAGAAAATCATAAAATTTTGCTTACTTTTCCCATAAATTTCAATTGCAGTAGAAATTCTATTTAAAAGTGTAAAAATCTAAGTATTTTAGCTAAAAAATGAGTTTTGTCAGAGAAGCACTCAAACCGTCCTAAAACGTCGAAATATGCAATAAAATACGATTTTAGCACATTTTTCTGAGCTTTTTAATGTTTCATGTATTTTTCGAAAATAATATGAAATATTCTAAATTAATATTGATTTTTATAGATTTTTAATTTGATTTTTTAAAAATATGTAAATAATTTATAAATATTCAAAAATGCTATAAAACGTAATTTTATTGCATTTTTTGATGATTCAAGGCATTTTCAAGGATTTTCAAAAAAACATTTTTTTTAGAAAAAATACACCTATGAGTAAGCTTCCTAAAAGAAAATCATTAAATTTTGCTTACTTTTCCCATTAATTTCAATTGCAGTAGAAATTCTATTTAAAAGTGTGAAAATGTAAGTATTTTATCTAAAAAATGAGTTTTGCCAGAAAAGCACTCAAACCGCTCTAAAACGTCGAAATATGCAATAAAAAACGATTTTAGCACATTGTTCTGAGCTTTTGAATGTTTCATGTATTTTTCGAAAATAATCTGAAATATTCTATAAAAATATTGATTTTAATAGATTTTTATATGATTTTTTAAAAATATGTAAATAATTAATATATATTAAAAAATGCTATAAAAGTTGATTTTATTGCATTTTGTGACGATTTAAGGCATTTTCAAGGATTTTGTAAAAAACAATTTTTTAGATAAAATATACCTATGAGTAAGCTTCCTAAAAGAAAATCATTAAATTTTGCTTACTTTTCCCATAAATTTCAATTGCAGTAGAAATTCTATTTAAAAGTGTGAAAATCTACGTATTTTAGCTAAAAATTGAGTTTTGTCAGAAAAGAACTCAAACCGCCCTAAAACGTCGAAATATGCAATAAAATACGATTTTAGCACATTTTTCTGAGCTATTTAATGTTTCATGTATTTTTCGAAAATAATATGAAATATTTTCAATTAATATTGATTTTTATAGATTTTTAATGGGATTTTTTAAAAATATGTAAATAATTTATAAATATTCAAAAATGCTATAAAACGTTATTTTATTGCATTTTTTGATGATTCAAGGCATTTTCAAGGATTTTCTGAAAAACTATTTTTTTAGATAAAATATACCTATGAGTAAGCTTCCTAAAACAAAATAATTAAATTTTACTTACTTTTCCCATAAATTTCAATTGAAGTAGAAATTCTTGTTAAAAGTGTGAAAATCTAAGTATTTTAGCTAAAAAATGAGTTTTGCCAGAAAAGCACTCAAACCGCTCTAAATCGTCGAAAAATGCAATAAAATGCTATTTTAGCACATTTTTCTGAGCTTTTTAATGTTTCATGTATTTTTCGAAAATAATATGAAATATTCTTTAAAAATATTGATTTTTAAAGATTTTTAATCTGATTTTTTAAAAATAGTTAAATAATTAATAAATATTCAAAAATGCTATAAAACTTGATTTTATTTCTTTTTGACGATTTAAGGCATTTTCAAGGATTTTCTGACAACAATTTTTTTAGATAAAATACACCTATAAGTAAGCTTCCTAAAAGAAAATCATTAAATTTTGCTTACTTTTCCCATAAATTTCAATTGCAGTAGAAATTCTATTTAAAAGTGTGAAAATCTACGTATTTTAGCTAAAAAATGAGTTTTGTCAGAAAAGAACTCAAACCGCCCTAAAACGTCGAAATATGCAATAAAATACGATTTTAGCACATTTTTCTGAGCTTTTTAATGTTTCATGTATTTTTCGAAAATAATATGAAATATTCTCAATTAATATTGATTTTTATAGATTTTTATTTGGATTTTTTAAAAATATGTAAATAATTTATAAATATTCAAAAATGCTATAAAACTTGATTTTATTGCATTTTTT
This sequence comes from Cherax destructor, assembly GCA_009830355.1. Taxonomy (NCBI): domain Eukaryota; kingdom Metazoa; phylum Arthropoda; class Malacostraca; order Decapoda; family Parastacidae; genus Cherax; species Cherax destructor. The sequence continues at coordinate 10,981 of WNWK01043728.1, read as the reverse complement.
GACGATTTAAAGCATTTTCAAGGATTTTCTAAAAAACAATTTTTTTAGATAAAATATACCTATGAGTAAGCTTCCTAAAAGAAAATCATTAAATTTTGCTTACTTTTCCCATAAATTTCAATTGCAGTAGAAATTCTATTTAAAAGTGTGAAAATCTACGTATTTTAGCTAAAAAATGAGTTTTGTCAGAAAAGAACTCAAACCGCCCTAAAACGTCGAAATATGCAATAAAATACGATTTTAGCACATTTTTCTGAGCTTTTTAATGTTTCATGTATTTTTCGAAAATAATATGAAATATTCTCAATTAATATTGATTTTTATAGATTTTTAATGGGATTTTTTAAAAATATGTAAATAATTTATAAATATTAAAAATGCTAAAAAACGTTATTTTATTGCATTTTTTGACGATTCAAGGCATTTTCAAGGATTTTCTAAAAAAAAAAAAACTTTTTTTTTTTTTTGATAAAATATACCTATGGGTAAGCTTCATCAAAACAAAAATTATAAAATTTCGCTTACTTTTCCAATAAATTTCAATTGCAGTAGGAATTCTATTTAAAAGTTTGATAATCGAAGTATTTTAGCTAAAAAATGAGTTTTGTCAGAAAAGCACTGAAACCGCTCGAAAACATCGAAATATGCAATGAAATAACATTTTAGCACATTTTTCTGAGATTTTTTTGTTTCTTGTATTTTTTAAAAATAATACGAAATATTCTATAATAATATTGATTTTTAAAGAGATTTTTTTAAAAATGTGTAAATAATTGATAAATATTCAGAAATGCTATAAAACGTTATTTTGTTGCATTTTTTGACGATTCAAGGTATTTTCAAGGATTTTCTGACAAACAGTTTTTTTTTGTTTGATAAAATATACCTATGATTAAGCCTCCTCAAAAAAAAATCATAAAATTTCGCTTACTTTTCCCATAAATTTCAATGGCAGTAGAAATTCTATTTTAAAGTTTGATAATCTAAGTATTTTAGCTAAAGAAAGAGTTTTGTCAGAAAAGCAATCAAACCACTCTAAAACGTCGAAATATGCAACAAAATACCATTTTAGCACATTTTCTTATCTTTTTAATGTTTCATGTATTTTTTGAAAAATAATATGAAATATTGTATAATAATGTTGATTTTTATAGATTTTTAAAGCTATTTTTAAAAAATATGTAAATAATTTATAAATATTAAAAAACGCTATAAAACGTTATTTTATTGCATTTTTTGACGATTCAAGGCATTTTCAAGACCTTTCTGAAAAACTATTTTTTTAGATACAATATACCTATGAGTATGCCTCCATAAAAAAGAAAAAAATTCGCTTACTTTTCCCATAAATTTCAATTACAGAAGAAATTGTATTTAAACGTTTGATAATCTAAGTATTTTAGTTAAAAAATGACTTTTGTCAGAATTGCATTTTTTGACGATTCAAGGCATTTTCAAGGATTTTCTAAAAAACTATTTTTTTTTTATAAAATTTACCTATGAGTAAGCTTTTCTAAAAAAAAATCATAAAATTTAGCTTATATTTCCCATAAATTTCAATTGCAGTAGAAATTTTATTTAAAAGTTTGATAATCTAATTATTTTAGCTAAAAAATAAGTTTTCTCAGAAAAGCACTCAAACCGCTCTAAAACGTCGAAATATGCAATAAAATACAATTTCAGCACATTTTTCTAAACTTTTTAATGTTTCATGTATTTTTTGAAAAATAATATGAAATATTGTATAATAATATTGATATAAATATATATATATATATATTTTTAAATGAATTTTAAAAATATGTAAATAATTTATAAATATGGAAAAATGCTATAAAACGTTATTTTATTGCATTTTTTGACGATTCAAGGCAGTTTCAAGGATTTTCTAAAAAAAAAAATTTTTTAGATAAAATATACTTATGGGTAAGCTTCCTTAAAAATAATAATAAAATTTCGTTTAATTTTCCAATAAATTTCAATTGCAGAAGAAATTGTATTTAAAAGTATGATAATCTAAGTATTTTAGCTAAAAAATGAGTTTTGTCAGAAAAGCACTCAAACCGCTCTAAAACTTCGAAATATGAAACAAAATACTATTTTAGCACATTTTTCTGAGATTTTAATGTTTCATGTATTTTTTGAAAAATAATATGAAATATTTTATATTAATATTAATATTTCTAAAAAAAAAAATGATAAAATTTCGCTTACTTTTCCCATAAATTTCAATTGCAGAAGAAATTGTATTTAAAAGATTGATAATCTAAGTATTTTAGCTAAAAAATGATTTTTGTCAGAAAAGCACTCAAACTGCTCTAAAATGTCGAAATATGGAACAAAATATTTTATTGCATATTTTGACGATTCAAGGCATTTTCAAGGATTTTCTAAAAAAAATATTTTTTTTAGATAAAATATACATATGTGTAAGATTCCTCAAAAAAAAATTCATAAAATTTCGCTTACTTTTCCCATAAATTTCAATTGCAGTAGAAACTCTATTTTAAAGTTTGATAATCAAAGTATTTTAGCTAAAGAAAGAGTTTTGTCAGAAAAGCTATCAAACCACTCTAAAACGTCGAAATATGCAGCAAAATACCATTTTAGCACATTTTCTGAGCTCTTTAATGTTTCATGTATTTTTTGAAAAATAATATGATATATTGTGTAATAATGTTGACAGTCGCAGCCCAGCTCTGGTGGTGCGAGGGTGTGTGGTGCTCTGACCTGACCCCTGGCGACGCTTTACAGCACTTTGGTTTTCCAAAGCAACATGGCGACAGCAGGGAGGAGACGTCTGAACACTGTCTGTGTTGACCTTGTGACTGGTGTTCTAAACCCTGCAACGGCCGGGACTGTCTTACCGACGATATTACGAGATGTGTATGGTCTTGACATAGGAGATTTGTATGGCGTTGCCCTGAATGGGATGAATAGAGTATTTGTGAAGCTACTGACGGCAGAAGTTTATGAACGACTCGTAGATCGACACCAGGATCATGTCTACACGGTGCACACTGGCCTTCAGGTACGATTGAAGGACGTTTCACGTACGTACACTTGGGTACGTTTGAAGAACGTCCCATTCGAAGCGGACCCGACGGACATCAGTACGGTCTTCAGTGTGTATGGTACGATACACGCAGCAACACCTGGAAAGTGGAGCGAGGGACCGATGATGGGCCTCCCTGAGGGGTCGTACTCATTGAAAATGACATTGAAGCACCCCATACCATCCTACGTTGTTATACCAGACTTCAGGACTCAAGTGTACGTGACCTACATGGGACAGCGCAGGACGTGTCGCCTGTGTGGCGCCTACGATCATGTGGCGGCTGACTGCATGAGGAGGACGGGACCCAGACAAGTGCCAGAGCAACGAGTAGTGAAAGTGCAGGCGCAGAGAGAGGAACGGAAGGAGGAGACGCAACGGGAGAAGCAGACGAAACTCTGGAGTGAGATTGTGGAGGGTTCTGAGGTGGTTTGTCAGACCCTAACACAGGAATCTGTTATACCAGTGGTTGACTGTGATCACCAGGAGAGTTCGGCAGAAGAGGTACCACTGGAACAAATATTAAAGGAAATATTGGACGACCCTTTGCCGGTGCTAAGTGTAAGCACTAATGATGGTTTGATAAATGCAGTAAATGTGGTGGAAAGTGTGGAGAGTGCCAGTCCAGTGGAACAACACTTAATTATGGAGGATGTGCAGGTGGAGGTCCATCAGACCGAGGATGCAAGTAGTGTGGAAGATATAAAGAGGACACGTAAAAGGTCTGGCAATTCATCAGGCAGTGAGGATGTGCTGACACCGGCGCAGAGGATCTGTAAAAAGGCCTCGGTGGAAGTTGCTAAAAAAGATCTAGGTTTGGTACTAGAGAGGGGTACTTTTAAGGGAGGGAAGCAAACGGGTAAAATGAGTAAAGGGAAGTCAGGGGTACAACTTCCACAGAGGCCTAGGGGCAAACCCTTGACATAGTTTTCAAGTGTTTAACACTTAATGTAAATGGGTTCAGGGATGAAATTAAGAGGGCTTGGGTGGAGTGTACGTTGCGAAGGTATGGTGTGACAGTTGCTTTTATACAGGAACACAATTATAGGTGTGGTGGGGAATTACTCTTGAATGGATACAAAGTGTTTGCAAGTTCATCCAGTAGATTAAAGGGGGGGGTGGCGGTAGCAGTTGGGTGTCAAGCCCTTTCAAACCTTTGAGATGGGAGGAGGTGGGGGGTAGGCTGGTTAGAGTAGATGGGGAGTGGAGGGAGTTAGGGTATGTTTTTTAGGGGTGTACATGCAGCAGAGGCGGCAAGGAAGGTAAAGGTGGATTTTGTTTGGGATTACATGATTTATGCATGTCGGGATTTGCCAAATGTAACAATTGTTGGAGGGATTTTAATTGTGTAATTAGAGAGAGGGATGTAGAGCCGGGGAGGAGGTTGTGTACTTGCAGACTTAAGAGACGTACTTAGGAGGGTAGGTTTGAAAGACGTGATTGGGGTGGGAGGTGCGGGTGAGCCTACGTTTGTTAGAAGAGGGTATGCGGCTAGACTAGACAGGATTTATGTAACAGGTAGCGTGGTAGTGGGGGTGCAATATTTGGATGTGGGTTTCACGGATCACAGGGGAGTGTTGGTGGAGGTGGGGTGGGAGGGGTTGCAAAATGGTATAGAGGTTTTTGGAAATTAAATGTTCAGTTATTAAAGGGTGATGGTAAAAGGGAGGAATTTAGGGATTGGTGGGGTGGGTTTTGGATGGGGAGTAGGGAGGGGGCTTTGGTGATTGGTGGGTCAAGGGGAAGCCTGGCATACAAGCTTACTATCAGAGGTTGGGAAGGGAAGAAGCGGATGGAGATACGGTTTACAAAATTACATTGAGGGCCTCTTGAAAGACTGTTATATGGGGGAGGACATAGAATGACAGAGGAAATTAAGGTGTTGAAAGATAGGTTGAAGACCTTGCAGAATGAGAGGTTTGGGGCATGTAGAATGAAAGCCGGAATGGATGATGTGTTGTGGGGGGATAGACCCTCACAATATGTTTTGGGGAAGTGTAAACAGAGACGGGATAGAATGTCATTGGAGTATCTGGAAGTGGATGAAAACATGGGGAATTATGTGAAGGGTATGAGAATAAATTCCACGGAAGGAATGAACGTGTATGCTGATAAGTGGTTTGCAAGGCACATGAGCAGTGGGGGGGTGGGGATGGAGGAAAGGAGCATTTTATTGGGAAAGATTAGGGAGAGGTTGAGTAGGGAAGATCGGGAGGGATTGGAGGGCATGATTAGTGAGAGGGAGGTGTGGGAGGCAGTGGAAGGATTAAGTAAGGGCAAGGCTCCAGGTATGGATGGTTTGGCAAATGAATTTTATAAGGAGAATTGGGACATTATAAAGGATTGTATGGTAGGTGTGATGACATGGGTATGGGGGTAATGGTATTAGTGAGGAAGGGGAAGGAAGGGGAAACATTAGAGAATTATAGACCTTTAGTCCTTATGAATACGGATTATAAAATATATGCTAAAATTTTAGGTAATAGATTAAAAAGGGTGATAGGGGGGGTGATTGAGGAAGGACAGGGGGATACCGGGAAGGGGTGTGGGGAGGGACATGAACGTATTAAAGATTTCATAGATAGAGAAGAAGAGGGAGGAATACTTGCACTGGATTGAAGGGAGCATATGACAGTGTGGAGCGGAGAGTATGTTTGGAATAATGGAAAGGCAGGGGTTTGGATTGGAAGTGCTGGATTGGGTTAGGGCGTTATATGCAGGGGCAAGTGTGAGGGTGCAAAATAAATGGTAGGTTGGGAGGGGAGGTTAGGATGGAAGGGGTCTGCGACAGGGTTGTCCTCTGTCGCAGATCCTTTCGCTTGCTTACAGGATCCGTTTTACAGATTAGTGGGGATGGAAAGGGGTTAGGGGAGGGATAAGGGGATTAGAAATGTGGTGGGATATGTGATGACACGACGGTGTTAGTGTGTCACGAGGTGGGGCTGGTTAACATAGGAATACACTTAAAGTCTTTCTGTAGTGCAACTGGCATGAGGGTCAATGGAGCTAAATCCATATTGTTGGAGGTAGGCACTTGGGTGGGGGCGGGTTGGGTAGCAGGTATGGGTGGAAAATTGTGGACAGGGTGAAAATATGTGGTATTGTTTACACGAGGGACAGGGATGAGGCGAGAGAGGTGAATTCGAGGAATGTAGTTAAAAGTGCGACGGAGCGGTTGAATAGTTGGAGAGCGGGAGAGCTAACGTTGCGGCAGAGGGTCATTGCGGTTAATAACATGATATATAGTAAGATATGGTATATTGCCAACATTTTTCCTTTATTAAGTTGGGATGTTAAAGAATTGGAGAGCAGGGTATTTAAGTTTATTTGGGCACATGGTAGACATTGGCTCAGGAAGGAGATAGTTAGGAAAAGGGTAATTTCTGGAGGTTTGGGTTTAATATGGCTGGAAAGGAGATTGTTGTGTATGTATGTGAAACGTTGTGTGGTAAGGAGGGGTGGGTTGGGGGGAGAGGTGAGGCTGGGGTGGAAGGGGTGCTGCGGGAAGTAGGGGAGTGGTGGGGTGAGAGGAACTGGGGCAGTGCAGAAATTGGCTGCGGTGCTTGTTGGTTATACGGGAGCCACAAAGGTTGAGTGTTGCAGTTATAATGAGGTTTGGTGCTGGGGAGGAGACGGTGGAAGGGAAGGCGGTTTATCCAGTATATGACTGGAAGGGGATATGGAAGGGGTTCAGGGATCTGAGGTTGCCAGCGAGGGACCGGGAGCTGATGTTTCGGTTTTTACATGGGGCAGTCGCGTCACGGGAGAATTTATTCCGTATGGGATTGGCGAAAGACGGAAATGTCAGAAGTGTGGCTTGCCGGAGTCGGCTCTGCATGCAGTATATTTTGGAAACTCTGGATGGGGTTGTAGGTGGATGGAGGGGTGTTAAGGGTTTGGGTGAAGGGGTATCCCTTTGTTACGGGCTATTTACTTGGATTTGGGAGGGGTTAGACTATTGATAAAATGGGATTACTGTACTGTATGGTGGACTTCGTGCATGTCGTGGAAATTAAGGGACATGAGTGTTAGGAAAGGATGGGGGCTGTGGCGGCATCGTATATATCGCACTATGTGCAGGAATCGTTTAATATATGGAGGGAGTGGGGTTCGAGCTTTCAGAGGGGTACAGGAAATTGAGTGTGCAGGGTTTATTGGGAGACAGATATGGTAATGAAAGGGCTTGACAGAGGCGCCGTGGAGCATTGGGTAGGTGTGGTGGAGAGGCATACGTAGATAGGTAGATAGGGGGTTGCCATTAGAGGACGGGGACGGATGACATCACAGTTGGGGGACCGGGTGACTGTCTAGATTATTAGTGTGTTGGAAGTGGATGTGTGTGTGGTGGAGTGAATGTGAGGTTGGGGTTTTGCAAGGGGGGAGGGGGGAGTAAGGGGTTTTGTAGGGGTTTGGCCGGATCCTCTGGTGCCGGGGGGCATGGTGTGGTTAGGTTTGGTGAGAGTGGTATGAATGTCTTGGACTATAATTAGTACAGAGATGGTACTGAAACAAGGGCGTAGTCCCCGTGGAGTTAAGGAGACTGGAAACCTTGTGTGGTAGGATTATTTTGTGCGCACGGTAAATACATTTTGGCGTATTCACTGCATAGTATTAGGACTAGTCACTGTTATTGTGGACTATGTATCATTATTTGGGTTTGGTTTTTGTTATCTGTGCACACTGTACATTATATTTGCAGTATTCACTGCATAGTATTAGGACTAGTCACGGTTATTGTGAACTATGTATCATTCTTTGGGTTTTGTTATTTGTTAAAATGTGCACACTGTACATTTTATTTGCAGTTAACAGCATAGCATTAGAACTAGAGCTAATATTATTGTGAACTTGGTATTGCATTATTTTTTTTTTTTTTTTTTTTTTTTTTTTGTGGACTCTGTATCAAGCATAAGAGGGGAAGGGGACAAGAGTTCACTATTTGTAGATAAATGGTTAGGGTATGTTTTACTGATATATGCATAGCTTATTAAAGGAAATTGCTATTGCAAATTTGTAGCATGTAATTATTGAACGTTTCGGAACTGTAAAATGTAATTTTATTTTGTGCACTGTAAAATTTATTTGCAGTCGTCAATGAGTATTCACTGTATATCCTTAGGAATAGAAAATATGTTATGGTGGACTGTATTTCATTATTTGGGTTTATGTTTTGTGGACTCTGTATTTATTTATTTATTAGGGGAAAGGGGACAAGAGTTCACTGGTGGTAGAGGTAAGGGTTTTAGGGCATAGTTTTCTGATATTTTCGATATTTTCACTGTTTAACCAAAGAATTGCTGTTGTATTATATGCAACATGTATTTTGCATGTTTATGAATTATAAATGTATATTTATTGGAAACTAATAAAATGTAAAAAAAAAAAATAAATAAATAATGTTGATTTTTATAGATTTTTAATGGGATTTTTTAAAAATATGTAAATAATTTATAAATATTCAAAAACGCTATAAAACGTTATTTTATTGCATTTTTTGACGATTCAAGGCATTTTCATGGATTTTCTGAAAAAATATTTTATTTTAGATAAAATATACCTATGAGTATGCCTCCATAAAAAAAATCATAAAATTTCGCTTACTTTTCCCCTAAATTTCAATTGCAGAAAAAAATCTATTTAAAAGTTTGATAATCTAAGTATTTTAGTTAGAAAATGAGTTTTGTCAGAAATACACTTAAACTGCTCTAAAGCATCGAAATATGCAATAAAATACCATTTTAGCACATTTTTCTGAAATTTTAATGTTTCATGTATTTTTTGAAAAATAATATGAAATATTCTATGATAATATTGATTATTATAGATTTTTAATAGGATTTTTTAAAAATATGTAAATAATTTAAAAAATATGCAAATTTTATTTAAAAGTTTGATAATCTAATTATTTTAGCTAAAAAATAAGTTTTCTCAGAAAAGCACTCAAACCGCTCTAAAACGTCGAAATATGCAATAAAATACAATTTCAACACATTTTTCTAAACTTTTTAATGTTTCATGTATTTTTTGAAAAATAATATTAAATAATGTATAATAATATTGATATATATAGATTTTTAAATAGATTTTTAAAAAATATGTAAATAATTTATAAATATGGAAAAATGCTATAAAACGTTATTTTATTGCATTTTTTTGACGATTCAAGGCATTTTCAAGGATTTTCTAAAAAAAACATTTTTTTAAGATAAAATATACCTATGGGTAAGCTTCCTTAAAAAAAAATAATAAAATTTCGTTTAATTTTCCCATAAATTTCAATTGCAGAAGAAATTGTATTTAAAAGTATGATAATCTAAGTATTCTAGCTAAAAAATGAGTTTTGTCAGAAAAGCACTCAAACCGCTCCAAAACTTCGAAATATGCTACAAAATACCATTTTAGCACATTTTTCTAAGATTTTAATGTTTCATGTATTTTTTGAAAAGTAATATGAAATATTTTATATTAATATTGATTATTATAGATTTTTAATAGGATTTTTTAAAAATATGTAAATAATTTATAAATAATAAAAAATGCTATAAAACGTTATTTTATTGCATTTTTTGACGATTCAAGGCATTTTCAAGGATTTCCTAAGAAAAACGTTTTTTTTTAGATAAAATATACCTATGGGTAAGCTTCCTTAAAAAAAATCATAAAATTTCGCTTACTTTTCCCATAAATTTCAATTGCCGTAGGAATTCTATTTAAAAGTTTGATAATCGAAGTATTTTAGCTAAAAAATGAGTTTTGTCAGAAAATCACTGAAACCGCTCGAAAACGTCGAAATATGCTATAAAATACCATCTTAGCACATTTTTCTGAGATTTTTTGTTTCATGTATTTTTTGAAAAAAAATACGAAATATTCTATAATAATATTGATTTTAAAGGGATTTTTTAAAAATGGGTAAATAATTGATAAATATTCAGAAATGCTATAAAACGTTATTTTATTGCATTTTTTGACGATTCAAGGCATTTTCAAGGATTTTCTTACAAACAGTTTTTTTTTTTTTTAGATAAAATATACCTATGATTAAGCCTCCTAAAAAAAAAAATCATAAAATTTCGCTTACTTTTCCCATAAATTTCAATGGCAGTAGAAATTCTATTTTAAAGTTTGATAATCTAAGTATTTTAGCTAAAGAAAGAGTTTGTCAGAAAAGCAATCAAAGCACTCTAAAGCGTCGAAATATGCAACAAAATACCATTTTAGCACATTTTCTGATCGTTTTAATGTTTCATGTATTTTTTGAAAAATAATATGAAATATTGTATAATAATGTTGATTTTTATAGATTTTTAAGGGGATTTTTAAAAAATATGTAAATAATTTATATATATTCAAAAACGCTATAAAACGTTATTTTATTGCATTTTTTGACGATTCAAGGCATTTTCATGGACTTTCTGAAAAACTATTTTTTAGATAAAATATACATATGAGTATGCCTCCATAAAAAAAAATCGCTTTCTTTTCCCATAAATTTCAATTGCAGAAGAAATTTATTTAAAAGTTTGATAATCTAAGTATTTTAGTTAAAAAGGAGTTTTGTCAGAAATTCATTAAACGCTCTAAACGTCGAAATATGCAAAAAATACAATTTTAGCACATTTTTCTGAGATTTTAATGTTTCATGTATTTTTGAAAAATAATACGAAATATTCTATAATAATATTGATTTTTAAAAGGGTTTTTTAAAATGGGTAAATAATTGATAAAAATTCAGAAATGCTATAAAACGTTATTTTATTGCATTTTTGACGATTCAAGGCATTTTAGATTTTCTTAAAACAGTTTTTTTTTTTTTTTAATAAAATATACCTATGATTAACCTCCAAAAAAATCAAAAATTTTTACTTTTTCCCCTAAATTTCAATGCAGAAATTCTATTTTTAAAATTTGATAATCTAAGTATTT
>WNWK01043727.1:0-15382 GCA_009830355.1 Cherax destructor | reverse complement strand
AGGGGTTTTTGTATTTATTTGGTTTTAAAACTTAGCTTTATATATTCTCCATGTTCATCTCTTGTGCATGTATTGTTAATACATTCAAGCGGGTCAGTATAACATAGCTGTGCCACCTCCTTGTTGGTCTGGCCTATAGTTGTGTATGGCTGTGTAACCAGGAATGGCATAGAATCTGTATTTGAGGCTTTAACCAGGTTTCAGTGGGGCAATGATGGACTTACTGGCCTGTAGGAGTTTAATAATGAAAAATTCTCGAGGATTAGTACCAAACTTGCACACAAACATCACCCCCTACGAAAAAAAAAAGACTGGCGGGCGTGTAAATCCCCCAATGAAAGGCGGGGGTGCCATACCACGTTAAACAACACAAAAAGTGTCAGGGCCCGTTGTTCAACTGCCCCCCAGCATACATCAGGGAACTTACCAAAAAACCCCCGGCTGTCTTCCGGACGGGACGGCCCCAAAATGGTACCGACCAGCCAGGCTGTGGCTCGGTTGGGGCTCGTGCGGCCAGGAACACCTGGTTGATTAGGCTCTGGCCCAACATGAGGCCTGGTCACAGGGGGCCGGGGGGCGTTGACCCTAAATTCTCTCCAGGTAAACAACAGGCACAGGGTCCGGGTCAGCCTCAAATCCTTCAAAATCCCTCTGTTGGACACAACCTGACAATGGTCTCCAAGCAGAGTTCAAAGTCCGGGAAGTCACCGCTCCCAAGCCTTACTTATAAGGCCTATGCAATGGATGATATTGAAGTGATCTTTTCAGAACTCTCTTAGGGTCAAATTAGTGTCCGAGGTCACTTGAAAGCACTTTTCAAACAATGCTTTTGTGTAGAGATTTTTGAAGTTGGAAATGACCTGCTGGTCCATGGGCTGGATGAGAGGAGTGGTGTTAGGAGGCAAGAACTTCACTGTGATGAAACTGAACTCATCAGACAAATAGTCTTCCAAGTTGTGAGGATGAGCAGGAGCATTGTCCAGTACCAGGAGGCACTTGAGTCCCAATTTCTTTTCCAGGAGGTATTTCTTCACACTAGGGCCAAACACTCCAGTGAACCATTCCACGAAAATGTCCTTATTGACCCATGCCTTGGTGTTAGCCTTCCAATGCACACACAAATTATTCCTGTTAACATTGTGTTTCTTGAAGGCTCTGGGATTTTCTGCGTGATACACCACCACTGGCATTAGCACACAACATGAGAGTTAGCCTCTTTCATAGGCTTGTGTCCTGGCAGTGCCTTTTCCTCCTGAGTAATTAAGGTCCTGTTTGGCATTTTCTTCCAAAACAGGCCTGTTTCATCACAATTAAACACTTGTTGGGGTTCAAATTTTTCAGTGTCTACGAACCCCTGGAATTCCTGCACAGATTTTTCAGCTGCACGTTTGTCTGAGCTGGCTGCCTTACCATGTCTCACAACACTGTGTATGCCACTACGTTTCTTAAACCTCTCAAACCAGCCTTTGCTGCCTTTAAAATCACTCGCCTCAGCACTGGTTCCAGGCATTGTCTTGACAAGATCTGCGTGCAACTGCCTTGCCTTTTCACAAATTATCGCCGTGGAAATACTATCACCCGCTATCTGTTTTTCATTGATCCACACCCCCAACAACTTCTCAACCTCATTAACTGTTTTCGATCTATTTTTCGTTAACATATCAACCCCTTTTGCAACATTAGCTTCCTTGATTTCTTTTCTCTTTGCCAGGATAGAGGTGATAGAATACATGTTTTTTCCGTACATCCTGGCAAGCTCCCTCACACGTACACCACTCTCATATTTTTCTACAATCTCCTTCACTTCGATGGTGTTCCTCACTTTCTTTACCACAGGGGTGCCACTAGGAAGCTTCTTTGGACCCAGGGTGACTTATTTCACAGTGACAATCACTAAACCAGCAATAAACAGAGTAAATTTATTGTGAAACATTTGAAAGAACGCGCTGGGTAATGTTCTCTCAAGTATAAACAACGCTAGACTGGCGTCCTGCACGGGCAGGCGGACAGGTCTGGTACGGACCGATACACGAGGGAATAACCGATACACGAGGGAAACATAGACCGAAAAAAGCAACCGAAACACAAAATAACCGATAATCGGACCGACCGAAACATGAGGGATCACTGTATATGGACAAACATACTAGCCCCCCATAAAATGGGATAATCACGGACAACACTACTGACCACTACCCAACTTTCCTCCTAACGAACATTTGTAAGCAACCACTGGAATACAATAAGTTCTCTTTTCGACTCCCTGATGAGGCATCAATAAGTAACTTCACTGCAGAACTAAGCTCAGTTGACTGGCCTACATACTTTTCCAATGCTGATAGTATCGATGAATGGGTAGACATATTTCTGAACAAAATACAGCCTCACTTAGAGAAATACTCGTTTACCGACCACTTGGACTTATGACTAGCTCTCCAACCAGTATGCAAACCTAAATAATGTATATTAGAGCTGATTTCCTCTATTCTGTTTATTACAGTATACAGTACACTACTGCATAAACATTTAAAAATATATCAGAAATGTTATAAATTATGCAAAGGTGACATTAAAAAAATATCTAAAGATGGTTGACACAAACCCACTACCTAACGATCAATTCACTTACCGACCTACTCTTAGGAATCGAACCCTGTCGTTAAGTGATGAGAAGCTGTACATAGACTACAGGAGGCCCTCCACATTCGCAAGGGTTAGGGGATCAAGAACCTCGCGAATCTTGAAAATTTGCAAATGTCTGGTGCACAAATATGATGTACAGTAGACCCTCATTTAGCACGGTAGTTACGTTCCTGAAAACATCGTGTTAGGTAAAATCGTGTTAGATAATTAGAAGAACTTATGGGAAAAATAGGGTTATGTTCCTGAGAGTCCCCAAAAAGCCAAACAAGTTTTTTTTAGACCAACAGATCTTGCAAAAATTGAAGGCGAATATGTAATTGTAGTTCATTGTCGTGATATATTACTGCTTAAGACTACAAATGCAATAGAAATAATAGTATTTCTTACCTTAAATTGTGGGGAATGATGTTTGTGGATGATTGTAAAAAGAGTGGAGAGTTATGCTGTGGCCCTACTGGGCTGAGGTGGATGGTAGAGGTTCTGGTACTAAAGTCGATGGTTGTACTAGAGTGTCTAACTTTAAGTCATTCAGTCAGTCAAGTCATTCAGTAAGTCAGTCAAGTCATTCAGTAAGTCAGTCAAGTCATTCAGTAAGTCAGTCAAATCATTCAGTAAGTCAGTCAAGTCATTCAGTAAGTCAGTCAAGTCATTCAGTAAGTCAGGCAAGTCATTCAGTAAATCAGGCAAGTCATTCAGTCAAGTGATTTAGTAAGTCAGTCAAGTGATTCAGTAAGTCAGTCAAGTGATTCAGTTAGTCAATCAAGTGATTCAGTTAGTCAAGTGATTCAGTTAGTCAAGTAATTCAGTAAGTCAAGTGATTCAGTAAGTCAGTCAAGTGATTCAGTAAGTCAGTCAAGTGATTCAGTAAGTCAGTCAAGTGATTCAGTCAAGTCAGTAAGTTATTTAGTCAAGTCAGTAAGTCATTTAGTCAAGTCAGTAAGTCATTCAGTCAAGTCAGTAAGTCATACAGTCAAGTCAGTAAGTCAGATCAGTCAGTTAGACTTATGTTTACCTCTTTTTATGTGTACAAAGATTTATCAAATTGCAATGAAAATGAGAAAATGTATGTAAATAAACACAGCGAGCTTCCCGATTATTGTCGTCCTGCATGCGTATGAATCAAACTGAACGCTGGGAGAGATGCGTGGGTGGGTGAGGGTGGCTGGGGATAGCAATAAGACTCCCCCACTGACTCAATGGTTTAACCCACCGCGGGCGACCGCATGCTCAATATTTTTTCACCTCCAGCGAATCGTGTAATATCAAGTTTACGTCGAGTTAGATAAAAATGTGCCGCAATTCTTCAATCATGTAATACCCAAATTGTGCAACATAAAGTCGTGCTAAATGAGGGTCTACTGTAGTTAAATACAGTCAACCCTCCGTTTTCAGTGATTTCAGTTTTCGGGCACTTTTTTCGTGGAAATATTACCTCCGTTTTTGGTGATTGGCTCCGTTTTCATTCATGGTACGGAACAAGCCCACCTCCCACGCACATTCTCAAGCAGTGTAGCATTGTTTCTGGTTGAGTGAACATTATCCTGCGAGTTCATACAAAACATTTCTTAACAATCCATTGTTTTTGGCCCTTGATTATTGTGTGTGACTGCTAAATAAGCCACCAGGGGCCCAAAGAAAGCTCCTAGTGTCAGTCCTTTAGTAAAGAAAGTGAGGAACACCATAGCATTAAAGAAATCATAGCAAAGTATCAAAGTGTAGCATTAACAGTGTAGCAAGTAAGTTAAGCCATTAATCGATAGAAAAATGATGACACGAAACTTAACTCCTCCATTGTTTGTTTGAGGAATATAGGGTCACTGAGACCAGAGCCGCCCAATGCCAACATCTCATCAAAGGTAAGTGTAAATATTTCTTATTTATATAAGTGTGAATATTTCTTATTTATAAATTAAAGTGTAAATATTTCTTATTTATAAATTAAAGTAAATATTTATTTATAAATTAAAGTGTAAATATTTCTTATTTATAAATTATGTACATTGTGTGAATAGAGATGGTGGCGGCCTGGTGCTGCCACCGACCACCACCAGCAGTATATGTACGGTTTATGGTCAGTGGCCCTTAAACCCAACAACAAAAACAACACTACCGCCAGTTCTCTCATACATAATGACATATTTGATTCATTCTAAAGTATATATCATGTTTCTATGTTATTAATATTGTTTATTATGTCATATTAGATGAATTGTGATAGATAAATAAGCCATAGAGCTGATATTAGTGTCAAATTGAAGCATTTTGTCCTGCCTCCCAACAATAAACTCGCCTCCCTCTCTCCTCCTCTCCATCTTCCATACACCAACAAGAGTCGCCAATAAAGGTAAGTGTGATGTTAAATGCTCATTTATACGTGTTATTAGTGCTTTATATTTATTTGTCATTCTTTTCTGTATGTAAATCTATATTTAATCTCTAAAAAATTATTTTTTGTTAATACTCCTGAGTGTCTGAAACGGATTAAATGAATTTACATTATTTCGTATGGGGAAATTGGCTTCAGTTTTGTTGATTTCAGTTTTAGTCAATCCCTCTGGAACGGATTAACCCTTTGACTGTTTTGGACGTATATATACGTCTTACGAGCCAATGTTTCGGACGTATTTATACGCCTAAATTCTAGCGGCCTCAAATCAAGCAGGAGAAAGCTGGTAGGCCCACATGTGAGAGAATGGGTCTGTGTGGTCAGTGTGCGCAGTATAAAAAAAATCGGCAGCCACTGGTGCATTGTGGGAACACCATTTCAGTAGCCCTTGTTCAGCATGCCTAGCGGTAAGAATTATTTGACTCCTTGGCGCATCTGGGACATTTCTCTTCCTCAATGATAGCTCTAACACAGATGGAAGTGTCTCTGAAGATAAATTTCATATTTTTGAGGAGTTTGTGACCGAAAGCAATGCCCAGCATACCAGAAGGAAGGAAGGAAGGAAGAAAGAAAGAAAGTAAGGAAGGAAGAGATGTGAGGAAGGAATGAAGGAAAGAAGAGATGAGAGGAAGGAAGGAAAGAAGAGATGAGAGGAAGGAAGGAAAGAAGAGATGAGAGGAAGGAAGGAAGGAGAGATGAGAGGAAGGAAGGAACAAAAGAAGTAAGAAAGAAAGGAAGGAAGGAACAAAAGAAGTAAGAAAGGAAGGAAGAAAAAAAGGAAGGAATGAATGAAGGAAGAAAGGAAGGCAGGAAGGAAGAGATGAGAGGAAGGAAGGAAGAGATGAGACGAAGAAAGGAAGAGATGAGAGGAAGGAAATACGTAAGAAAGGAATGAAGGAAGAAAGGAAGCTAGGAAGGAGGTTGTGGGGGAGAAGAAATGGGTCCCCTTTTGTGTTGACAGGTTGACAGCAGTGAGGGTGGTGAGTAATGGTATAATATGTCATTTTGACAGCTGCCTTACCCTGACTCAGCAAATTTAGATGTCCCCACACACACACAGCTTCAAGCGCTAAGTGAAGTTGATGGAAAGTGTCCAGTCATTATATATGTGTATATATATATCATAGAACAGTAGCAGTAGGTTGGTAAGTAGGTAGGCAAGTAAGTAGGTAGGTAAGTAAGTAGGTAGGCAAGTAGGTAGGTAAGTAGGTAAGCAAGTAGGTAAGTAGGTAAGCAAGTAGGTAAGCAAGTAGGTAAGCAAGTAGGTACGTAAGTAGGTATGTAAGTAGGTACGTAAGTAGGTATGTAAGTAGGTAGGAAGGAGTGTGGGGAAGAAGAGCAAGGGACCCCATGGGTGTTGACAAGGCAGTGAGGGTGGTGAGTGATAGTATAATATGTCATTTTGACAGCAGCCGCACCCTGACTCAGCATATTTATAAGTCCACACACTCACAACAACCAGCTTCCAGAAGCTATTATCAGTTCTATGAAGTGTCCAGTGACTATAATGCGTATATATAGAAACCAGAAGGAAGGAAGGAGATGAAAAGAAGGAAGGACAGTATGAAAGGGAAAGGGAAAGGGAAAGGGGAAAGGTGGTAGGTAGGAAGGAAGGAATGTAGGAAGGCATGTAGGAAGGAAGGTAGGAAGGAAGGTAGGAAGAAAGGTAGGAAGGAAGGAAGGTAGGAAGGAAGGTAGGAAGGAAGGTAGGAAGGAAGGTAGGAAGGAAGGTAGGAAGGAAGGTAGGAAGGAAGGTAGGAAGGAAGGTAGAAAGGAAGGTAGGAAGGAAGGAAAGGAATAGGAAGGAAGGCAGGAAGGAAGGAAGGAAGGAAGGAAGGAAGGAAGGTAGGTAGGTAGGTAAGAAGGAATGTAGGAAGGAAGGAAGGAATGACGCCAGACGACCATCAACCTAGGATAACTACCTAACACAACTGCCTGCTGCTACTTTGAAGAAAACTGCTCAGAAGAGATGTTTTGTCTGTGCATATACAAAAATACGCCCACAAAAATGCAGAGACACTCGTTTTATGTGTGATGAATGTAAAACACCACTGTGCATGGAACCATGTTTCAAAGAGTTCCACAAGCTGCAGAACGTCTATGAACATGTCCAGTGACTGTACATTTGTATATATATTATAGAACAATAGTAATAAAGATTTTTTTGTATTGTTGGTTTGTGTAAACAAGTTTTGTAAACAATATAAAGATACTAATGTTTATGCTATTATTGTGTTGCATACAACGAATGTATATATATACAGTGGACCCTCGGTTAACGAATACCCCGGAAATCGTGCAATTATGTAAGTATAATTTTGTAAGTTCTTGTGGAAGTGTATTTTTGGGGGTCTGAAATAGACTAACCTACGTGAAATTTTTCCTTAAGGAAGTAAATTCGTTCGGTAATGGCACTTGAGCAGACTTCAGGAGTGAAGTTTTTACGAAACTCGGGGGTCCACTGTACATTGCACCTTACCTTGGTCTCATAGGCCACATAAGTTACGTAAAAAAAGAAAATAGTGAAAAAACAAGAAATCTACGAATGGAAGTAAACAAATGTTTACCGAGTGAGTGGCATTTGCCGCTGTTGCCATACGCGGCTCATTTTCTGCCAACTTTACTCCTCCATATCTCGGTAAGTATTGATGGCAAAAATCTGTTTTTAGGATAAAAACAATCAGAAAAATAATCTTAACATTTTGATAAGAATTTTTTTTTTTTCGAATTTTTCCCCGACATAGAATGACAGTTTCAGAAAGGGTCTCCGACAGTCAAAGGGTTAAGCACGAAAACGGAGGGTTGACTGTATAATAATACTGTACTGTAGCGTTCGCAAATGTTTTAATGCGCAAATATATTGTAGGGAAATATAATAATAGTATATTACACTGGATTACTCCATACGGCAGTGGCAGCGGCAGCAGCAGTGGCACCCAAGCTCTGTTATTTTCTTCTCTAACCAGAGCCCATCAACGCTTCTTTGATGGCCTAATTTAGTACTACTGCACTAACGCACGTAGGACCCAGAATGACTCAAGAATATCAACAGTAAGGCCACCAACTCGAAAAATTGACGATCCAAGTGGAGAGTGCCATTCAAACCCAAAACACAGCCCGCTGCCAGACGAACACCTACACCAAGCTCTGAGCAACTATAGCTTCTACGTCTTATCTACAACAACCCCTGTACTACTATGAGACCTAATACCAGAAGAAGCAACAAAAAGAACAGCAAGAAATCACCAAGAACTCGACTATTTCCCTTGACTACCCAGAAGGACGCCGGGTCATCACCCACCCACCCAACCACCACCCCAGGCAACACGTCAACAAACACAATGGCTGACTCTGACTCTCCCGCACCCTACTCAACCACCACCCACGACGACGGGACAGCAACAACACCAAACATGACTGAATCTCCCTCAAACCACACTGCCTTCATAGGATTTGATCCATCCGAAACAATCTCAGGTATGACAAATAATCCTGACACTCTTAAGTCATACATTACCACCTTAACTGAGGAAATCATGAATCTTCGTACAACAGTATCTAAGCATGAAACTAAGTTAGCCCACCTTGAAAGTAAGATCCTTAGCTTTGAACAGAAGTTTACATCAGCTGGAATGGATGATTTTGGAAAGACCCTCCAATTAGTCACAGCAAGCCATACAGAGCAAATAACATCCCTAAACACGAAGGTCGAAGATGCTGTCAAGGACTGGAAGACTAACATGGATACCCAGCTGACCGAATATTTTTCTAACCAAGAAGATAAAACTGAGCAAGATAAGTTATCTAACTCTGTGATAGTTAGCAGTGCACTCTTTCCAAGTGGCATAAACCATACCAACTGCAAAGATGCTACTCTTCAGACCATAAGAGACCACTTAAATTTAATAGTACCAGCATCAGAGATAACAGAATCACGATTACATGGCTCCCAAGGTAGAAAACAGAGTGTAATGCTTAGATTTCACACGATAGATGGAAAAAACAATCTAATAAAGTCATCAATTAGTGCTAAAAAAGATCTTTATGTAAATGAGTGTCTCACAAAAAAAGTCAGAACCTCCTATACAGAGTAAGAAAAATTAAACGTGAGAATAATGACAAAATCTACCAGTGCTTCACACGGGATGGGAAAATCCTAGTTAGGAAAACAAATGTAGGCCGTGTTTACTATATCACGAATGAAAATGAACTGTTCAACTTCCTTCGAGATACTAACCTTACAGAGACTGATTAACCTAAATGACCAAATCCTAAGACTACGTTAGTGCTACCTCACTATCTTAAATTTCTCACAAATTTTGATTGTGTGACTTATTTTTTTTTATATATATCTTTTTCCTTATTTGAAACCATTTGTTTTATATTTCTTAATACACATTACCATTACCACTTCCCAACCTTAACTACAAAATTAGAAATGTTCACTTAATTTAATCAAAACCTTACTATTAGTCACATTAAATTGGTAAAGTTGCTATTCTTGTTTAACACTCTCATTGTTATGGTATTTTATTTTCTTATTTAATAAAACCTTACAGTGGTCCCACTTACGATGTTATCATTTACGTTATTTTGATAATATTTATAACGTAAAAATTTGATATGTGACTTCGATGTTTGTTTCTCTACGACATTACGAATGCTTGGCCAGCTGCGCACTCCAGGACGTCAGTGCTATTTTACATTCGAAGCAACCACACTACACCACGCATTCTGCAGTATGTGTCATTATTCCACTGTTTTTAGTGCTTGCAACATGCTAAATAGCTACCATGGGTCCAGGACAGATCCAGTGCTAGCCTCAGTGTAAAGAATGTGCAGGGAGTGAACATTTATGCAGGATTAGCATTTATGCAGGGAGTGTAGCATATGCAGGAGTGCTTGCAGCTGCAGGAGTGTAGCAGGGATGCGGGAGGAAAGATCAGATGTAGCCGGGATGCAGGAGGTAGAGGATGCAGGGAGTGTAGCAGGATGCAGGGAGTGTAGCAAGGATGCAGGGAGTGTAGCAAGGATGCAGGGAGTGTAGCAGGATGCAGGGAGTGTAGCAGTATGCAGGGAGTGTAGCAAGGATGCAGGGAGTGTAGCAAGGATGCAGGGAGTGTAGCAAGGATGCAGGGAGTGTAGTAGGCATGCAGGGAGTGTAGCATTCATGCAGGGAGTGTAGCAAGATGCAGGGAGTGTAGCAAGGATGCAGGGAGTGTAGCAAGGATGCAGGGAGTGTAGCAAGGATGCAGGGAGTGTAGTAGGCATGCAGGGAGTGTAGCATTCATGCAGGGAGTGAAGCAAAGATGCAGGGAGTGTAGCAAGGATGCAGGGAGTGTAGCAAGGATGCAGGGAGTGTAGCAAGGATGCAGGGAGTGTAGTAGGCATGCAGGGAGTGTAGCATTCATGCAGGGAGTGTAGCATTCATGCAGGGAGTGTAGCATTCATGCAGGGAGTGTAGCATTCATGCAGGGAGTGTAGCATTCAAAGAAAAGGCCAGTAACCCCAGAAAAGAACTTGGTACCTGCAGTGTTAATGGAAGGGATTCCCTTCCAAACACTAGCATACTACTCCACCTTCTCCCCTCCTCCCGTCCTCCACACATCAACAACTCTTCAATAAATGTAAGTGACATGTTATTGTTCAATATTTGCATGTGTATTTAGGTATTCTTTATTTAATTTTGTATTATTTAATGTCAAAAAGTTCTAAAAAATATTTTATTTAACTACTTTTGGAAGTCTTGGACGGATTAAATTTATTTCCATTATTTCTTATGGGGAAAATTGATTCGTTTAACGATTGTTTCGCCTTAAAATATGCCCTCTCTGACGGATTAATATCGTAAGTCGGGTACCACTGTACCAAATAATTTACTTATTTACTTAAAATTAATTATAACCTTTTTACTATTAGTCCACTCTACTTTTAAACTTAATTGCTATATTCTCTTAACACAGTTATTTACATTCACTTACCTCTTATTACTTTTATATATTCTAAAATCTCAACCAGTGCAATATTGAATTCAAATAATTGTCCAAGCCAAGTAAACACTAGTCTTAGTAACTATTCACACCATTTCATTAGCCAGTTCACTTAGTAAATCATCAACATTGTACAACTATCCTATATCTCTGTGGAAAAATTGTTCAAACTTGTGTTTATCCAATAGCTAGTTTATGTAACTTTTTATAGTTTATCTTTTTCTATAATTGCATATTTTGCTATACAGTGGTACCTCGACTTACGATGGTCCCCAAACTCACCCTTTTATGTAAGTATATTTTTTTAAATGCTTTTGTAAGTGTAATTTTGGGGGTCTAAAAGGACTAGTCTATTTTACAACATTTCTTAAGGAGATAAATTCGTTTGGTAATGGCACTTGAACAGCATTCTGGAATGAAAAAATATCGTAAGTCGAGGTACCACTGTATTTTTTAATACATATTTACCACTACCAATTTCCAAACTTATCTATCAGTTGTTTTTGAAAAATTATTTTGAAAAATTGTTCAAACTTGTGTTTATCCAATAGCTAGTTTATATAACTTTTTATAATTAATCTTTTTCTATAAATGCATATTTTGCTATATTTTTTAATACATAATTACCACTACCAATTTCCAAACTTAACTATCCTGACATCAACCTATTATTAAATGACTTAGATGATTCCAATAGCAACTGTAATTACTACATGGCTGACCAAGCAAAGACATTACTCAAAGCCAACAATAAAATAACCATCTTTAACTACAATGTTAGATCTTTGAGCAAATATTATGATGACCTCACAGCACTACTACAATCCTTACAGACCAACATATCAATCATCACACTTACTGAGACCTGGCTAAAACCTATTACTACAGCTGTCTATGCCATCCCAGGTTACTCAGCCATACACAACTGTAGAACTGATCAGTGAGGGGGTGGAATAGCTATAGTATATTACTCAGATCAACTTGAATGTATTAATAACTCCTGCACAAGTGATGAGCATGGAGAATATATCGTACTAAATTTAAATCAAAAGACCTACAAAAACCCCTCACAGTGATCAACATTTACAGACTACCGCAGTCCAACATTCACCACTTTAGTGAAAAATTAGGAAACCTGATAACTGATGCACACATGAACAAAGACCATTTGCTGCTCACAGGAGACTTCAACATAAATCTCCTTCATGACCAGGAACCACAGGTAACAGAATTCACAAACACTATGCACAACTGCTTATTACTACCAACAATATCAAAACCTACGAGAATCTCTGAACGAGTATCTCATTATTAGACCACATCTGGACTAACACTATATCCCCTCTGAAATCAGGCATAATCACAGACAACACCACTGACCACTACCCAAAATTTCTCATAACCAACCTAGGCAATTTGCCCCAAGATATCTCAAAGTTACCTTCAGACTACATAACGAATCAGCTGTTAATAACTTTATAACAGCTATGATTGACATCGACTGGAATCATGAGATAGAATCATATTCAGATACTAATGACTGCATCAATAATTTCATTAAAAAAACCCACCACCTCTATAACAAACATTGCCCTAAAAAAACTAAACAGATCACAGCAAAGAGACTCAACAATCCCTGGCTAACACCCAGCATCCTTAACCCTTAAACTGTCCACACGTAGATATATGTTTGCTCGCGACTGCTCTGAACGTAGATCTACGTTTTTCAAATCTTTTAACTTTGCCACGATAAGCCTGAGTTGCCTAGAGATTAGAGAATGGGTCTGTGCACTCAGTGTGTGCAGTATTACAAAATGTGGGAATGACAAACAAAATGCATTCTTCATTTTAAAGAAAAGAACAATTTATTTTTTCTCAAAATACTAGGTCAGCTACGCGAGTGAACGTATATCTATGTGTGGACAGTTTAAGGGTTAAATCCATAAACAAAAGACACCAATACGAAAAACAATACAGAAGGGGTCTAATAACCAGAGAACAATCCAAACGCTATCATCAATCCTTACCAGCCTAATAAGAAGGTCGAAAAAATTGTATTTGAGAGCAGATTCCAAACCATAAAAGGGGATATGAAAAAGACCTGGAAAACCCTATATGCAATTCTAGGAAAAAAAAAAGATATCCAAGAACAATACCATCAAATTATCAAAAACAGATGAACCCCTACTTTCACCAACTGAGACAGCAAACAGACTTAATGTTTTCTTCTCCACCATAGGAAAGAATCTAGCGAGTAAAATCCCAAGCATGAACACACGTCCAACAGACTACCTCACCAACACCTACATTAATACACTATTCCCAGCTCCTACCAACCCAATAGAAGTCTGCCATAATCAACACCCTTAAAAACAAGGCAGGACACATAAATAGCCTACCATCTTTTACGTACAAAAAAGCTTCACAGGTACTGTCACCAATTATTGCAACACTCTTCAATAAATCCATCGAAACCTCCACATTCCCATCAATTCTCAAAACAGCAAGGGTCACCCGATCCATAAAGAAGGTGATCAAACAGACTTAAATAATTATAGACCAAGATCTAATTTACCACTCCTCTCAAAAATCTTTGAAAAATTAATTCATAGGCAGATCTATTCCTATCTCATCTCACACAATGTACTGAACCCCAGTCAGTTCGGATTCAGGACCAACAAAAACACAAATGATGCCATTATACACATGCTGGAGTTAATATACACCGCACTTGAGAAGAAAGAAGTTCCACTGGGAATCTTCATTGATCTACGAAAAGCATTTGATACAGTCGATCATGATTTACTGCTTACAAAACTAGCACACTACGGTATAAGAGGGCACTCGCTCAACTACATAAAGTCTTACCTCAGTAACAAAAGCCAATATGTGTATACTAATGGAGCGAACTCTTCAACACAACAAATTACAGTCGGAGTCCCTCAAGGAAGTGTACTGGGCCCACTCTTATTTCTCATTTACATCAATGACCTACCTAATGCATCTCAAATACTCAAACCCATTTTATTTGCAGATGACACAACATATGTTTTCTCACCCTAATCCAGTCATACTGGCCAATACTGTTAATGCAGAATTACAGAAAATATCAACATGGATGACGACCAATAAACTGGCTAAATACTGACAAGACCTACTTTATACAGTTTAGAAACAGAGGTAAAAATGTTCCACTAGACATAACACTAAACGGTTCACCCATCACAAGACTCACAGAGGAAAATTCCTAGGTATACACATTGACAGCAGCCTTAAATTTCAAACACATATACAACAAATTTCCAAGAAAATCTCAAAGACAGTAGGCATATTATCTAAGATACGCTACTATGTACTCAACCAGCTCTCCTTGCACTATACCACTCACTCATCTACCCTTATCTCACTTATGGAATCTGTGCATGGGGATCTACAACATTAAATCACCTTAGACCACTATAACCCAGCAAAAGGCTGCAGTCAGAATGATAACAAATTCCCACTCTAGACAGCATACTCCACCAATATTCAAAAGCCTAAAACTACTTACCATAAAGAACATTCACACTTATAATTGTGCCTACTACATACATAGAACTCTACATTCTAATATAAACCCTTCACTCAAAATTCTCCTCACCAACCTTAATAGGACCCATGACTATAACACAAGAAACAGATCACATTTTTGATGTCCCGCATCCATAGCAACCTATGTAAAAATTCAATGCAAAAGGGCCCCAGATTCTGGAACTCATTACCAGAAAATACAAAAATAACCTTGTCTGAGAATCATTTTAAGACTCTACTCAAAAACCTACCACCCTTCTAAATACTCATACCAAAAATACTATTGTTATTTCTCCTATAAGATAATTCCATTTTTATTATTATTATTACGATAATATTACTTTCAAAAATGTCAGTATTTTTTTCCTATAAGATAATCTCAATTTGTACTATTATAAATTCTAATATTAAACCTACTCACCATAAACTAAATATGCATTCTGTAAATTACTTTAAAAAAATACTCAATGTCATTTTCCCAAAAAATAATTTCAATTTTACTAAACACTTGCTGAAATGTAGTGCACCATATTATAATTTGCCAAATGAAATATCATCATTTGAAAACTGCCCAATGTTTAATCAAATCAAATTCCCATCAATCTATCAAAATTATGTACATAGTCCATAAGTTTTGATTGCGCCCCTTTTGCCCTGGCATGTCAGGGCTCTCCTTGCACTTCTATGAAAACCCCTGTAAAATTGGGGGAAATAAAAAATTTTTATTTTTTTTATTATTATTTTTTTTTTCTTTGCCTAACAATATGTACTGCTTCCCCTTAACCATTGAACC
>WNWK01043726.1:0-15382 GCA_009830355.1 Cherax destructor | reverse complement strand
AGGAGGAAAAACGATCATGGTACGTGACGAGATTCAAGTGGGCACCTGTGACGAGTGGATTTCCCAAAAGGGTCATCCTAGGACCTGTACTGTTTTTGGTTTTGAAGAATAACGGAAGGATAGACTCAGAAGTGCCCCTGTTTGCAGATGATGTAAGTTTGAGAAGAATAAAATCAGTCGGTCACAGGACTACAAAAAACCGGACGGGTAAGCCGGGTCCAGTAACTGGCTCCTTGAATTTAACCCTGCCAAATGTAAAGTCATGAATAGGGGGGAAGGGAAAAGAACACCGAGCAAGTATAGTCTAGGGGGCCCAAAAGATGAAAACCTCACTAAAAGAAAAGATCTTGGGGTGATAAAAACCCGCACATCCCCTGAGGCAAAATCAATCAGATAACTGCTGCACACGGGCGGCGGGCAAACCCTAAAAAAGCTTTCCCAATACCCACTTTTTAATCATTCAAGACTCTAACCAAAAAGTCGGCCCATACGGGAGATCAGCACCAGTTGGAACCCACCCCTGGCCCAAGCGTAAAGAAATTAGAAAGTGAAAAGGTTTGTAAAAAGACTAGTCCCAGAGCTGGGGTTGCCCTAGAAGAAAGGTTAAGGGAAATCGGCCTGACGACACTAGAGGACAGGAGGGTTGGGGGATGCCATATAACGACATATAAAATACTGCGAGGAATAGATAAGGTGGACAGAGACAAGATGTTCCAGAGGGGGGACACAGAAAAAGGGGGTCACAATTGGAAGTTGAAGACTCCTATGAGTAAAAGGGGATGTTAAAGATTTCTTCAGTCATAGGTTGTCGGGAAAGTGGAATAGCTTGAAAGCGACATAGTGGAGGCAGGAACCACATGTTTTAAGACTAGGTTTGAAAAGCTCTGGGCAGGGAGAGAGGGCCCAGTAGCAATCAGTGAAGAGGGCCCGGGACCCATGACTGACCCCTGAAACCACAAATAGGTGAGTACACTCACACACACAATCTTGAAATGTTTAACTTTCGTGTGATAAATGAAGAAGGCTCGTCTGGTCGGCTTCAGACTTTTTTGCTCTGGTGCGTTTTCTTTAATGTAAGATTCGCTTGTTAGCGGGCTGCATGTCTCAATTTTCGAATTTTATTAAACAAATTGTGATATTGATTTTCATTTAGTTACTGAAGAATGCCGCTCAGAAATTGCATGATCAATGTTGAAAGGTTGAAGCCAATCAGATGAGGCACTGAAATTATTGCATAAAATCCAGTATTTCCATGTTCCCAATCATGCCACTGGAAATGAGAAAAATATGGACCTACAGAGGCTGAAAATCAATCCAAACTTCTCTAAGATTCACCTGTATTTAAGTTTTAAGTAATTAAGTTTAATTTAGGGGCGACAGCCACTGGAATATTCGTGAAATGTATCATGTCATATCGATATGCAAAACTAGGATACATTTAAAGTGTATTGGTCTAACTGGGCGAAACAATGTGCTACATCATCACTATCTTCTGGATATGTGAAAAAGGCAAGAGTTTATATTCCTAACTATTACGCGTGATTCTCCAATGCCCTCCGTGCACAAAGGTGGATTACCAATAAAACCCTAGCTGTATTCAAGAGGAAACTAGACAGATTCTTCAAAACAGTTTCTGATCAGTGGGGTTGTGCATATGTTGGATTACGGGCGGCTGGCACTAACAGCTTGATCGATCAAATCAGCAACCAAAATGTCTGGTCTGGCACCGAGCCGCGGGAGGGATGATCTTCAAATAACAGGTAATTCACGTCTGGCTTCCTTGACCTTGCAAAGATCACAACCACCAGATAACAGGAATGACACTACCAGAGTAACCCATACACAATAAGTTGATAAGGCACACATCATGGCTCTCAGTAACGAAACTGCTGTTAGCACCTGTGGTTTTGGGGCTTGTGTAGGTGTTGATACTGGCGGTAGCACGGATTCCCTTGCTGATACTGCAATATTGGTTCTAGTTCTCGTAAAAATCTAGAAATTACATTAGCTGGGAATTCTGAGACCAAAAGCCAAAGGAAAATCGAAATGAGAGCAAAAGTGAGCTCTGGTTTAAGGGTCCTGGCTGGATGCCATCTGAGGAGACATCCAGCTGTGTAGTACATCTCGTTGGAGAGGCAGAAACCAAGCTCGCTGATCCCACCCGATTCTTTTCACCGAGGAAGTTAAGAGTCACGGAATAAGTTTTCAGTTTTGTGAATAACCTGTAAGACAAGGTGATACAGGGTGGCAAATTAACTGTTGCAGATCCTAAAGTGTACTGGAGTCAGCAGTATCAGAGATATATCTGGAGAGACTGGAGATATTGACCACCAGCAGAGCAAATAGAAGGGCTCAAGTTATCAAGGAGCCTAAGGTTCCGTAAACTAATTCTCTCACTACGACTGTTCCTGGATCATGCAAGACTGATATGTTACAGGGGTAGGCTGCATAATGCCGACCTCAGTTACGATGCCAAGCATCCTATAATGCTGGATTATATGGATACATCAGTTATTGGCTAAGCAAAAGCCGTGAAGCCGTTTATTAAGAAGTTTGTAAAGGGCTGCTACCCCACCGCTACCCCAAGAATGAGTACGGAGTGATATGCCCTTCAAGACCGTTAGTATAGAATAGATCAACGGTGGGAAAACTGCGGCTTGCTAAGCAAGCAGCTCCCGAAGCTATTGTGTGGCTCCCGAGATAATATTGGGTTTCATTGACATTTTTCCTAAAATTTTATATTAATAATCTGTAGATTATACTGGCGCTATCATATTGAAGAACCCAGATAAAGAGAAATCAGAACCCGTGTAAGGGCACGGGCAGTACACCAAGAATTAACTCAAGATATGTCTGCGGATACGTTTGTAGATGAACGATTACCTGGGAATGGTAGAGTGCAAATGGAAATTCATAATATCTCGTGGACCTTGGTGGGGAAGGGGTGGAGGAAGAGGACTATGAGTATTAAATGGGAACTGTTAAGCTATATTTACGGAAAATTTTGTATGGTAAGAGAGTGAGTACTGGCGAGGCAAAATAGGGAAATAGTGCTAATGGTGACACTTCAAATAGCTTGTTCAGCTCAAGGCAGGAGAAATATCAGAACTAGAACAAATACAAAAATCATTTAACGGCTCGCATACAGTGAACAAAGCATTTAAATAACTGGGAACGCCTTAAAGTCTTAAATATGCACTCACTGGAGCGAAAGAGACATACATGATAATCTATAACTGGAAATTAGTATTTAAAGGCCTTGTCTCAAATCTGCACACTGCCATAACATACTGGAGTGAGAAATATGGAAGTGCAAAATAAAGTGAAAAGCAAGGTCGCCGTGGGCACAATAAGGAAAACACTATCAAAATTCAAGGTAGCAGGCTATTCAACGTCTTACCAGAAGATATCAGAAACAGGTGCCAGATTAACCTGGCAGTGATGGATATTTAGGCCAGCGGGACACCAGTAGCAACAGCCTGGTTGACCAGGTAAGCACCAGACAAGCCTGGCCCAGGGCTGGGCTCCGGGAGTAGAAAAACTCAATACTCATCAAAGGTAATATCACTATACTTCATTTTCTGCAGCTTTAAGTTCCACTTTATGTCAATATTATTTATAAGTACAAGCTGATCCTTGAACAACACGGTTTGAATTGTACCAGTCCACTTATACGGTGATTTTTCTCAATAAATAGATTGGAAAGTTTTTTTTGGAGATTTGCGACCGAAAAAAAATTACGAAAAAGTTAAATATGTTATGAATGCAAAAAATATATGTAGATACTAGTCAATTTTATCATTTACTATCATAAAATATATACAGATCTATTATAAAAAGATAAAATTTATCAAAAAGTACACACAATTACAGATCGTACATGTTCCATTCACAGTCGAGAGAAATGTAAACAAACGTAAAGATGCAATTATGTATAATAAATAATAAAATAATTATTATAATCATAACTAAGCTCTAAATCCACAAGGGTTAATAATATAGTATAATATATAATAATAATAATATTACAGATCGTACATGTTCCATTCACAGTCGAGAGAAATGTAAACATACGTAAAGATGCGATATTAAATCATAAATAAATAAAAAAAATTCCACGTCATCTTTTCATTTTTAATGTCTAGTGTTAGTAATACGAATAATATCTACAGGCCAAGCCACGGTGACCCCGTGGCCTGGCTGGCAAAGCTCCCGCTTCACATGCGGAGGGTGGAACATTACGAAGAGTTTCCTTACAGCTGTTGTCCTGTTCACCTAGCAGCAAATAGGTACCTGGGTGTTAGTCGCCTGGTGTGGGTCGCATCCTGGGGGACAAGATTGAGGCTCCCAATGAGGCTCTCGATGACGCACTGACTTTGTTGGGTTATACTGGGTGGCTAACCCTCCGGGCTTAAAAATCCGAACGAAATCTTATCTTAACAGAGAAGATTCATCTTGTCAACAGACGACGTAAATTTACGGTATTGATAAATACAGTAATTCTTAATTAACATTTTTTTGTCTCTAACTTATTTTATTGTGAGACATTGTAATACATATAACATACACAATATATGTATTAATCGACTGTTTGTTATGGGTGGGGCTTCCGGTCAACAGTAAGACATAGTAGTTAAGATTTTAAGGAGTCAAAAGATATATGCGGATTTTCGACTGCGCGGGGGGGGAGGGGAGGTCGGCGCCCCTAACCCCCGCGTTGTTCAAGGGTCAATTGTATTATCAACATAATTTTATTTACTACTTTGGAGTTTGGATACCTAAATTTGAATGTTTACCTTTGCTCTGCTTTCTTATGTTACGGTACTGTATTCTTCCCCACTCAAACATCCTACCCAAAAATTGGCTAAAATCTCTAGCTACATATACATGTTAATATACTTATCCCTGGGTGTGGGGAGATGGCAGGCGGCCTTCCCACCACTGAATCAACTTCAAATTCAGGGAGCAGCAACAACAACACATGTAAACAAGAATATATTCAACTTCAATTATCGTCACAAATCTCTCTCATCATCGCGTGTTAGCTTTCCGCTGGTGTTGTTTAATAGTTCATGACGTTGATAATGGTACACAGGACAAACGAGACTTAGTAATAATAAATTCAGCAGGAAGAAGAGAAACGTTCCTTCCTGGTGTGTGGTACTGGAAGTGACGCTCCCGCCTCCACCTGTGTCAAACACTACGTCATCACCTGTGACGTAGTCCCTTGCTACGTCATTGTAAGTTGATGGAAAACGAAAGCCTGTAATTGTTTTACATGATGGTAGGATTGCTGGTGTCTTTTTTCTCTCATAAACATGCAAGATTTCAGGTATGTCTTGTTACTTCTACTTACACTTAGGTCACACTACACATTCATGTACAAGCATATATATACACACCCCTCTGGGTTTTCTTCTATTTTCTTACTAGTTCTTTTTCTTATTTCCTCTTATCTCCATGGGGAAGTGGAACAGAATTCTTCCTCCGTAAGCCATGCGTGTCGTAAGAGGCGACTAAAATGCCGGGAGCAAGGGGCTAGTAACCCATTCTCCTGTATATATTACTAAATGCAAAAGGAGAAACTTTCGTTTTTCTTTTTGGGCCACCCTGCCTAGGTGGGAAACGGCCGACGTGTTGAAAGAAAAATATATATATATATATATATATATATATATTTTATATATATATATATATATATATAGGATGGGGTCCACCTCTGGTACAAATTGTGGGACCCATAGCCTCGGAGAAGTGGATAAAAGGCTTCAAGGAAGAATATTTGGATTTCTTCCTTATAGTATGAAACGTGTTTTATATATATATATATATATATATATATATATATATATATATATATATATATATATTATATATATATATATATATATATATTCGTGCCGATTAGGTAAAACTTGCGATTTTGGCTTAAATAGCAACGCTCATCTTGCCATATAAGACAAGCGAAAATTTGTGTATGCAATAATTTCGCAAAAATCATTCTGAACTTAACGAAAAAAATATATTTCATTGTGTTTGTTTATTATTAAATTATTGTAAACGTATCTAAAATATATTTAGTTGGGTTAGGCTAAATTAAATTGCGCTTGTTGTAATAAGGTTAGGTAGGTTTTCAAAGTTTCTCTTGGTACAAAATTATAAATTCTTACATTAACATAAATGAAAAAATGTCTTTAAACGTATAAGAGAAAATTTTAGAAAGGACTTAATTTTAGATGAGTTCTTGCTAATTGACCAGTTTTACCTAATCGGCACGACATATATATATATATATATATATATATATATATATATATACAAAACAAAAACACAGGGGGTCATTCAGGAGCATTTAGTTATCGGGTCTCACAGTCTTCACCAGTATGGAACATATCAAAGGCTTTCTGGAACTCTTCAAACTTGAAGCGATGAGTAATGAGCGGCTTCACATCAATCAGTCCATTGGCAATCATGTCAATGGCGACTGAGTAGCTGCCGAAAAGAAAAACAAATATTTATACGTGCGAAAATATATAGAGGTTAGGTGAAGAAAATTGTATTACTTTTCCCAACAGTAAATTATTTATTACAAGTCAATTTAAGCTTTTCTAAATTCTTCTCAGTTATACATTATTATTAAATTTACAGGAGCTGCACAGAATATAATTAATGGGAAGAAATAAGGTTTGAACCGAAGGAGTTTAATTCCAATTTCAGGGATCAAGAACCTGTCACTGGCATCATGTACCTTATTAAAGGATTGTAAGTTGTATCTCCAAATTTTAGTTTAGTAGTGAATGACCATTACTTTAATTGTTTTTAAGAAACTACTACAGAACGCTGAAATATTAATTTGCAACTGTTGTATAAGAGTGGCAAACTATCAAAATAATCCTTGTGCACTTTAGTTATACATGTTGAAATAACACGAATATTGTATACAACATTTAATACAATTAGGAGCGTTAACTTATATTGTATATTATAAATATTAGCAATTTTTTTTCCATTTCACTAAATTTAAATATTGAAGGAAGCTTAATTAAGTTTTTCTGTTGATGGTGATACACTGAAATTACAAAGGCCACATCTGACACAATTTTAATTTGATACAATCTAATGCTAATTTTTTTTTTCAAAACTCGGAAAGGCAAAATAAAATATAACAAGAGTTTACTCACCATTGGATGTAACGATATACACCTCTGATGTCTATTTCCCTCATGCCAGCATGAACAAGTGGCAGTGTTACTTGAGGTGATCCAACACCTACTAACATTATCACTCCACTAGACCTGGTCGCCTATACAAGAAAACGAAATTTGTCAATCACTAATATAACTTGTGTAGTCTTAGCACAACATTCTAGACAATCTAGAGACTATCTTCTTCAATATATATAGCACAAGTAATAACTAATAAATTTCATGATCATGTTGAATCAAAATTTTCTTAAGCTAAGATTCTTGTTTATATTCTCCTATATGGTTCCTACAAATTGAAAATGCATGATCACCCAAACACAAAATTTTAAATACATTGGTGGCACAAGCGATGAAGATTATAAATACAAGATTCTTATATTTCGACTTCACAATGAAGCCCTCTTAATAAACAAGCTGTTATATTTTGTTCATGTATGTTCGTATGTGCCATTCATTAGCATATTAACGTAATTAGCTTTCAACTTACATAAATACCAATGGTAATACCAGACTGTGTACCACTGCACTCCAGTGTTATGGGTGGCATGCAACCCATTACATCCTTGACCTTCTTAGCTAGACTCTTGGGGTCACTGTCATCCACCAGCAGTGTGTGACGAGCACCAATATTCTTAGCAGTCTTAAGACGATTCTCTTTGATATCTGTTAGAGGTTATAAAATATATTTGCTCATTTCTGCGTGACTTTTTAATTAGGGTAATTATCTTAATAAAAGGTTAGGTTAGGTAAGGTTTGTCAGGAAACAGACAAGTGTTTCCTGACGCGGGTCTTAGTTATATGATGACCCGCCGTTGGAGCTTTTGGTCGTCTGACTGAGGACTTCCGCTGGCTTACAGGTCCACCCCTTTAAAAGTTATGGTCATAGTTATAACCATTTCTCTTTTTCTTAATGAAAGGACAACTATGCAGGGCTAAGTTTCTAAATTTGATAGTAATGTGATTATCGGGAACAAATGTATATTAAATCAAGAGTTGGAGAAGAGAAAAAGGGTAGGCAGATAGGGTGTGAAAAAATGTATTTTGCATGCAAGCAATTTCCGTGATAGCCTAAAAACTTAATGTATTTGAGTTGCTGCGCTAGTCGAGACAGGTATCCCTGTATTCCACAAACGAGTATCCTGTGCCTCATGTATGCGACTGGAATAATGGCGAGTGTGGTGTAAGTTGATAATATAGTTGAATATTAGTGAAGTTTTGAGGAGAATCAGAAGACTGCATTCGCGAGTCATTGTATGGAATCAAATATCCAAATTTCAATAAAAAAATAGGTAAATTAAGACACTGATACAACCCAAATCTAATTGAAACCTTAAAAAAAAAGACCACAGAGACCAATTTCCTAAAATAAACTAGCACATTAAGCTTGAAGCCGCTCAGAAATTCCGTTATCAAGTTATCAACATGGAAGAGTTAATCAGAGGCGATACTTAGAAATCAAGCGAACTCAAAATAAAAAATCCTACTCAAAATCAAGCCAACCCTTTCTCTAGGTAAGACGGATCAGCTTTTAAGAAAGTAAGTACAGTAAGTTTGTAAGTAAGAAAGTAAGATTTATGTATGCTTAGTGTACATAATATACAATTTTTTGACAATGGTCTTGAGGGCACACAAATGATATATGCAGCTCAAAGAACATTAAGTTGATTTAACCTTAGGTAAAAAGTCAAGCGATGTGACTAATTTCTGATCAGGAAAGATATTCTAAAATTATCTCGCAGAAACCAATTTGATTAATAAAATTGACACATTATAGCTCACACAGCCTAACATCAAGAGAATATTTTCTATGAGGAAAACATGTCAGCACCAACAATTTAAAGCTGACCATTTCATACGATGCATCAGCCATTGAAAAGTGACGTCGTATAAAATGTTAATATATTAAGCAGAGGAAGCGCTAAACCTGCAGGTCTCATATAGCGCTTCGTTGCCGTACATAAGCATTGAGAATTGAAGTCTATTGGTTGAGGCATTCTTAAGTTGTCAACAAAATAAAATTGAAAAGTTGGAAAATGAAACATGAAAAAATGCAACATTTTAAAAGTTCCTCTTCGGCAACGCCTAAAAATTACTTGTAAAAGTAAATGACTGACATGTTTGCTATTCGACAATTCACATAAATAATGTTGCACATAGTACAGTAAATGAAATGAACTGTAATACTGCCATATGATGAATTTGGCCTTCAAGGCATGGTTATACTAATTTAATAGGCCACATTTGAAGATGCTCACAACTTTTGTAACAGCATCCATTATCACAGCTTCTGTAACCCCCTCATGTTATCAAAACTTCTGTAACCTCATCAATTATCACAATTTCTGTAACCCTCCCCCTTTTATTATCACAACTTCTGTAATCCCCATCTATTATCACTTCTGTAACTCCATCTATAGATTTATTACAATTTATGTAACCCCATCTATTAATAACTATTAATCATGAGTCACAACAGTCCTCGATAACATTACCAGTAACTAGGATGTTGGTGGCGCCCATAGCCTTAGCAGTCAAGAGGCAGAGGAGACCAATGGGACCAGCACCACATATGAGTACAGATGAACCCAGCTCAACATTGGCCCTGCGACATGCATGGACAGCAACAGCCAGAGGTTCAATGATGGCGCCCTCCTCGTCACTCACGTTGTCAGGAAGTCTGTCACAATTTTTAACTATTGTAGAAATTTGTGGAAACCCAAAATCCCCACAGTCGGCTTGTAAATAATAATAAGTGTTCAGTATTTTACGTTGCATGTTTAAGGCCGTACAGTGTCCTTAACTTTCTTAACGAACCCCCGAGAAGGACCTTAACAAAACCTTAAATTCACCGTAGTATTTAAGATTAAGATTTCTCTGTAAAAATTACAATGTGTGTTTTACATTTAGAAGACAATAATTACAAAGATGGCCGTTAGCATGCCTGGGCATGCTAGGCATTTCGGACTAACTTAATACTAGTTTTTAATCCATATTACAAATTACATATGAATACAAATTTCAAATGATTAAATAGATTTACAATAGTGAGGTAGTTTAGAATATTTAGATTG
The DNA here is from genome assembly GCA_009830355.1 of Cherax destructor. Lineage (NCBI taxonomy): Eukaryota > Metazoa > Arthropoda > Malacostraca > Decapoda > Parastacidae > Cherax > Cherax destructor. The sequence continues at coordinate 5,106 of WNWK01043726.1, read as the reverse complement.
TAAAATTAGTAATAAGAATGGTTTTGTCTTGGCATGTTACATATAGTTTCTATTGGAGTATATCAGGCAAACTTAAGACTAGTTTGAGATTTATTAGACAATAGCTATATTTGGGATTTTATGTTTACTGTCCTTTGGGTCAGTGTTGGTGTAGATGAGGAGGATGTGTGTGTGTGTGTGTGTGTGTGTGTGTGTGTGTGTGTGTGTGTGTGTGTGTGTGTGTGTGTATGAATCGGTGGTTTTCATGTGTTTAGGTGATGGTGGGGTGTGTTAGTGAGATAAAATGTTTTTTGATGATAGTGTTGAAAATGGTGGCTGAATCATTATTAAATAGTATTAGGATTATTAAAGTAGAATAAGACGTTAGTCTTAATCTATCAGGATGTTATATTAGGAAATATGATTAGAAGTCATAGAGAGTGGCTATCAACTCAGCAGGAAGCTGAAATGAGTGGAGCACATGCTCCATCTTCTGGTTACAGCAGGCGAGGTGAGAGGTCAAACAAAGATTGCTAGAGGATTGATTGTGTCAACGACGTTTATATAAGGAATTACGTCATTTGTAATTTTGATGTAATTGTTTTTAAGATTTGTGACAGATCTTAAAAACAATTATGCAATTATCTCACCTAATCTTTGTATATATAATATTGTCTTTTATTTCTTTCGTTTGATGTCACACTGTATGCTCTTAAGATATGTAAGAAAAACATACCTGGAGAGAATTCCAGGGATCAACGCCCCCGCGGCCCAGTCTGTGACCAGGCCTCATGTTGGACCAGAGCCTGATCAACCAGGCTGTTACTGCTGGCTGCACGCAGTCCAACGTACGAACCCCAGACCTGGCTGGTCAGGTACCGACTTTAGGTGCCTGTCCAGTGCCTGCTTGAAGACAGCCAGGGGTTTGTTGGTAATCCCCCTGATGTATGCTGGGAGGCAGTTGAACAATCTTGGGCCCCTGACACTTATTGTGTTGTCCCTCAACGTGCTAGTGGCACCCCTGCTCTTCATTGGGGGGATGTTACATCGCCTGCCGAGTCTTTTGCTTTCGTAGGGAGTGACACTCGTGTGCAAGTTTGGTACTAATCCCTCGAGAATTTTCCATGTGTATATAATAATGTATCTCTCCCGCCTGCGTTCTAGAGAGTACAGGTTTAGGAACTTCAAGCGTTCCCAGTAATTGAGGTGGTTTATCACAGTTATGCGTGCCGTGAAGGTTCTCTGCACATTTTCAAGGTCAGCAATTTCACCCGCCTTGAAAGGTGCAGTTAGTGTGCAGCAATATTCCAGCCTAGATAGAATAAGCGATCTGTAAAGTGTCAACATGGGCTTGGCATCCCTGGTTTTGAAGGTTCTCATTATCCATCCTGTCATTTTTCTAGCAGATGCAATTGCTACGGTGTTATGGTCCTTGAAGGTGAGATCCTCTGACATGATCACTCCCAGGTCTTTGACATTATTTTTTCGCTCTATTGTGTGGTTTAAATTAGTTTTGTACTCCGATGAGATTTTAATTTCTTCACTTTTTCCGTATCTGAGTAATTGAAATTTCTCATCATTGAACTTCATATTGTTTTCTGCAGCCCATTTAAAGATTTGGTTTATTTCTGTTTGGAGTCTTGCAATGTCTTCAACGGTGGACACTGTCATACAGATTCGGGTGTCATCTGCAAAGGTACCTAGGAATTTGATTTTTTTCAAATTTCTCACACAACGAGAAGGCCTGGTCTGGGATCGGGCTGCGGGGGCGGTGACCTCCGGAAGCGACTACAGGTAAACACATGTACATATATGCAAAACATGAGATGCAAAACACTAGCTCTAGGCCTTTTACACTTCCGTGCTTTGTCAGGATTGTTCCTCTCAACTTATCTGTTGCAAGAGTCGCAACAGATAAGTAGAGGGGAAAGATTTTCTCAGAACATAAGAATGGAGGAACACTGCAGAAGGCCTACTGGCCCATACAAGGCATGTCGTAGAGATGCGTCTCACATAGACCATCCCAATCAGAGAGGCCAGTGCCAAACCACCCACATTCTCTTGTCAAACACCCCACGAGGGGTATGGAAACCCTCCATGGTTTACAGAAAGCACAATAGAGAATAATACGAACACTAATCTAGCGACATTATGAAATCATATTGGGTGGATATTTCACAATTTAGTTTTTTACGGAACTTTCTAGTAACATAAGAAACATATATTACTCCTTGTCATCTCCTATTTCCATAAGTTTAGAGAATCTTCTCTAAATACGTTTTGGTTGGCACTATTTTATTATAGATAATGTCCTGAATATTCCTTATCACATGCCTGTCAACCTTGTTTCCTATAGAATTTTTTTTTTAGTTAACACACATGTGGAATTTTTTTTTACATAATTTCCTAAATGTAGAACATATAAATAAATAATATAATAATTGTGTAATAAAATATGATGCTGTTTGACCCTTTCGAGAAATTTGGAGTGAGGGGGGAGGGGGTAGTAGAGCTGCTGAGTAACGTCAGAAATTTGCACCAGGAATTCGGCGTTTTCCGAGGCCTAGTGGGGAGCATCGGCCTCAATTCGTAGTAGGAATTCGTGTTAATGTCCACTGCTGAAGAATTGGGACAGGAAATTTACGAAACCACCATAATAGGGTGTTGAGAATGGAAAATGAATGAGGTGGCGTCATCGCACCTCGACCAGGGAGTACACCAAGGTCCTTTCATTTAGATCTAAGCTGGCCAGTGTAGGATCTAGGTAGTTAGGCAGGTGTTGTGGTGTGATCCATCTACATTAACCAAATGGTAATTGGTAATGAAAAGTTCTTTTTTAATAATACTAATAATTTATGTATAATTAATCTGTGTTCCCAGCAAGCAATCTTAATCATATACAGTCCACAACAATGAACCAGAGTAGCTGGTTTTAATATTGTAATTAATTTAATATCAGGTCTAGCTTTATGTGAAAGAGGTGTAGAAGTCGTGCCGAATAGGTAAAAAAGGTCAATTTGCAAGAACTCATTTAAAATTAAATCCTTTCTTAAATTTTCTCCTGTACGTTTAAAGATATATTTTTCCATTTATGTTAATGTAAAAAATAATAATTTTGTATCAAAAGAACCTTAGAAAATTTACCTAACCTTATTTTAATAAGCGCAATTTAATTTAGCATAATCCAACTAAATATATTTTAGATAAGTTTACAACAATTTAATAATAAACAAACATAATGAAATATATTTTTTCGTTAGGTTTAGAATAATTTTTGCAAAATTATTGCATACACAAATTTTCGCTTGCCTTATTCGGCAAGAAGAGCGTTGCTATTTACGCCAAAATAGCAAGTTTTACCTATTCAGCACATTATATATATATATATATATATATATATATATATATATATATATATATATATATATATATATATATATATTTATTTATTAATGACTGTTGTGCAAGCATGCTAACCACCACAATACATGCATTGAAGAAAATTTACAAGAACTAAATCAGTCATCACTATAAAAAACATCTTTCAGATAAAATATTTTACTTGAAGCAGAGGTCAGCATCATGAATGTAGTAGTGAGCGAGGCAGCCAGGGTAGCGCCCCGAAGGTGAGTGGAAGCTGACCTGCTCACACACGTTGTACTTGCCACCAATACACAAGTCACAGGTACGACACGGACCGCCTGGTTCTATGGTAACCCGGTCACCTGCAGTTAAGAAATTATCAACTATAACGAAAGAGTCTGTGATATAATGCAATGTCATTGGGTTTAATTCTATGTTAAACGTTATGTGGGAATTTGTGTGCATACACCCAAATCCCCCACCATGGGTTAATAAATATTAAAAGTTTAGTATGTTGAGTTGCATGTCTAACCGTGTAGTCACACACAACATTCTTAACGAACAATTGGGGTGTCCCGTGGCTCGAGTGGCAGAGTACTCGCCTCACACACTGAATGTCCTTGGTTCAATCTCTTGCATGGTTGGATACATTGTACATGTTCCCTTACACCTTCTGTCCCTGTTCACCTAGCAGTAAGTAGGTACCTGGGTGTTAATAGACTGGTATGGGTTGCATTCTGGATAGTCCTCGATGACGCTATGACTTTCTTGGGTTATCCTGGGTGGCTAACCTTCCGATTTAAAAATCCGAACAAATCATATTTTATCTTATCCTTACAGCCTGGTTGATCAGGCTCTGGTCCAACAGGAGGCCTGGTCACGGACCGGGCCGCGGGGGCGTTGACCCCTGGAATTCTCTCCAGGTAGACTCCAGGTAACGAACCCTTAAACCCTTAACATTTCAGTAGGGTTAGGCCTTAGTAATAATTCAGGAAGGGTTTGAATCATCATAAAATATTAGAATTACCGTAATAATTTTAGGACAATATTAGGTCTTCACATTTGGGAATGAAATTTATAGTGATTAAGAAAATAATACTGGAACCCTAGCAGCCAACTAAGGTCTTGTGAACGTTAGTTTAGTTAGTTTGATATCTTTATTATGCACCCCATACCCATCCAGTGGGTGGTAGTCAAAAGATTACAGAGGTACATAATGGGTCCAGGGACTGGGCCCCAAAGTTTTGATAGCTGAGCAAGTTACAAAGGTAATGAACTCACAAGTTACAAACGTAATGAACTCAAGTTACAAAGGTAATGAACTCACAAGTTACAAAGGTAATGAACTCAAGTTACAAAGGTAATGAACTCACAAGTTACGAAGGTAATGAATCATGTAAGTAAATTTACTTACTTACGTTTATACATGGTTACAATCATGAACAAATTATAAAGTAATGCGCAATTCACTAATCCACACCCGGTCACAACTGTAATGAGTTCTTGGTGCACAGTAGGGACGCCGTGCGGGTCAGTCGCAACTTGTATGTTTCTGTGCAAATAAGTGTTTTTGAGGGCTACACCAGGGTACTGCAGGGGTTATCAAGTGTGTCAGGGTAGTGAACAACCCTTGAAGTGATTTACGAGTTGCCCTGAGCCACATAAGTGTGGGGAGAGCCATAATTTTATAAGTGATCTAGAAATAAATATTTGGAGGCGGGATCAGTGGGCCTAGTGTGCTCCAGGCGACGTTGCCCGTGTGTC
>WNWK01043725.1:0-15383 GCA_009830355.1 Cherax destructor | reverse complement strand
GTCCTAAATAAAAAAAATGGGAAGATTGCCAAAGCATCACGGACCCAAACCTTTTCCAAAACAAATTAACTTTTGGGAACATGGGGTTTTAAGGGCCAAATTTTTAAAAAATGAGGAGAAGATGTAAACTAAAAAGGAAACCCTTCTTTGGAAGGCAAAGGAAAAGAATAACAGAGTGGTTACAAGAGGCCAATATATCTGAAATACGGGGGCACGGGTCAAAAAATAGCAAACATCAATTAAACTAAAGGAATTTTTCAGGAATCAAAAACGGGGAAGAACAAAAACCCCTAATGAAATTGAAAAAACTAAAAGATTTCTTTTCTTTCCCAAATCAAAGTCGAAAACCCAAATCCAGTATTGGCCCCTACTAAAACGGGGGGGGTCCAAAGATACAAAAAGGAAATGGTGAGTTAAAAATCCCAGTATGGCTAAATTTTTACCCACCAACCAGACTGAAAGTCGAAGACCTAAATAAATTTTTTTTAAAGAGAGTGCCACAGAACCGGGTAGACGCAAGCCTGGCTGACTTACCCTGACCCCCATGATTTTAAACCCCGATAAAGGGCCTTCCCCTCATTTAAAACCCAAGACTCAGGGAACCCCCATTTTTCGTCAAGAACTGCAAGAAGCCCCTACCCTTTTTTTAACATCCTTTAGAGGAGCATACCGGGGGTTTTCTCCGCAGTTACTAAAAAAAAAGACATCCCCCACTCCACATAGGGGCAAAAACCCAAATAACAAAAAATACGGACCAATCCCTAACGCCCTTTTTCCCCCAAAAAAAAAAACCCCGGAAAAGGGTTTCAAAACCCAAGTTCCCCACCCCTCTAAAATCCCATAAATTTTAAAACCCAGGGCAAAATAGGTTTTAGAGCAGGTTGCTCCTGTCTGCCCCCAATTTACAAAAACCCAAGGCAAGGCCCCGGGATGCTCTAGAAAGACAAACAAAAATGCAGATTTTTCCAAGATTTTAAAAAGCCTTTGACAAGTGGGGACCAGGGTTTAAAGCACAAAAAATCGAATAAAGGAATAACGGGAAAAAGGTTGGTAAATGGACCCTAAAATTTTCCCCTAAAAAGAAAGAACACAAGAGTAGTAGTCAACAGAGTAAAGTCTGAGGCGGCTACAGTGAAAAAATTATTCCACAAGGCATAGTACTCGCTCCCATCCTGTTCCTCATCCTCATATCGGACATAGACAGGGATATCAGCCACAGTCCCGTTCTTCCTGTGCCAATGCACCCCCAATTCATGCAGTGTCCACCATCAGAAGACACCGCAAGACTCCAAGCAGACATCAACCAAATCTTTTTAAAAGGGTGGCAGAAAACAATATGAAGTTCAATGATGAGGAATTTCAATTATCCGATATAAAAGGAGGAAATTAAAAACTCATGGAGATAAAACAAATTCCAACCATACAATAAGCCAAAAAAAATGTCAAAGACCTGGGAGTGATCATGTCAGAAGATCTCACCTTCAAGGACCATAACACTGTAGCAATCGCATCTGCTAGAAAAATGACAGGATGGATAATGAGAACCTTCAAAACCAGGGATGCCAATCCCATGTTGACACTTTTCAGGTCGCTAGTTCTATCTAGGCTGGAATATTGCTGCACACTAACTGCACCTTTCAAGGCAGGTGAAATTGCTGACCTACAAAATGTACAGAGAACCTTCACGGCACACATAAGTGCGATAAACCACCTCAATTACTGGGAACGCTTGAAGTTCCTAAGCCTGTACTCCATGGAACGCATGAGGGATAGATACATTAATATATACACTTGGAAAATCCTGGAGGGATTAGTACTAAAGTTGCACACGAGAGTTACTCCCTACGTAAGCAAAAGACTCGGCAGACGATGCAACATCCCCCAATGAAAAGCGGGGGTGCCACTAGCACGTTGAGAGACAACATAATAAGTGTCAGGGGCCCAAGATTGTTCAACTGCCTCCCAGCATACATAAGGGGATTACCAATAGACCCTGGCTGTCTTCAAGCAGGCACTGGACAGGCACCTAAAGTCGGTACCTGACCAGCCAGTCTGTGGTTCGTACGTTGGACTGCGTGCGGCCAGCAGTAACAGCCTGGTTGATCAGGCTCTGATCCAACATGAGGCCTGGTCACAGACCGGGCCGTAGGGAAGTTGACCCCTGGAACTCTCTCCAGGTAAACTCCAGGTTAAGTGAGACATAATACATAAAAACGCTTTTTCACTCATATGGTACATAAATAATTATAGCCAGTTAAAAAAATCTCTCATATTTGTTAAATCTTTATAATGAAAATATACAATTGTCCTGTTTCCTGGCAAACCTTCCCAACCAACCAACCATATTCCTGTCGGTATACCTGGAGAGGGTTCCGGGGGTCAACGCCCCCGCGGCCAGGTCTATGATCAGGCCTCATGGTGGATCAGGGCCTGATCAACCAGGCTGTTACTGTTGGCCGCATACAATTCGACGTACGAGCCACAGCCCGGCTGGTCAGGTACTGACTTTAGGTGCCTGTCCAGTGCCTGCTTGAAGACAGCCAGTGGTCTATTGGTAATCCCCCCTATGTATGCTGGGAGGCAGTTGAACAGTCTTGGGCCCCTGACACTTATTGTGTTGTCTCTCAACGTGCAAGTGGCACACCTGCTTTTCATTGGGGGGATGTTGCATCGTCTGCCAAGTCCTTTGCTTTCATAGGGAGTGATTTTCGTGTGCAACTTCGGTACTAATGCCTCTTGGATTTTCCAAGTGTATATAATAATGTATCTCTCCCACCTGCGTTCTAGGGAGTACTGGTTAAGGAACTTCAAGCGTTCCCAGTAATTGAGTTGGTTTATCGCAGTTATGTGTGCCATGAAGGTTGTCTGTACATTTTCTAGGTCAGTAATTTCACCTGCCTTGAAAGGTGCAGTTAGTGTGCAGCAATATTCCAGCCTAGATATAACAAGCGACCTGAAGAGTGTCATCATGTCTTGCCCTTATACAATGTCATATTGACTACGCTTGCTCTTCATGGTACTCTGCTTGGACAAAAAAACTGAAAGATAAACTGCAAATCACCCAGAACAAAATGGTAAGATTCATCCTGGACCTGGGTCCAAGAGAGCATGTAGGCCAGGATGAATTACAACAATTGGATATGCTGAATATTGAAGACATAATAAAACAACTTAAATTTAATCAAGTTTATAAAATTGCTCACAAACAGTGTCCATAACATCTTGCTGCCAATTTTGTGAAGGCTGGGAACCAAAGCAGTCATAGTACTAGGGGGAGAGAGCACAACTTTGTAGTACCCACAGTCAGTGGCCAGGCTTCAAACACCTTTTATTGTACAGCAATAAAGGAATGGAACAGACTGCCTGCACATGTCAAAGCAAGTCATAGCATGAGCCAGTTCAAGAAGAGAGCCAAAAGGTACCTAATGAATGTAGCGACAGAAAGGGAGGAGAATGATTTTTTTATTTTTTAGCTAACATACATGTACATGTAAATAACTCTTTTTACCTTATTCCTAGTACGTATATATCCTTTATAGTATAATAACTAGTATCTACTACAGTGTATAATATTAAGGTATTAAATTGACCCCAATGGAAATAAGTCTGACTTTTTTTGGTTATCCTAGGTTCTCTACACATATGCTGCTATGTATGATAATCTATGTAACTGTATTTGTGTATACCTGAATAAACTTACTTACTTATCATGGGCTTGGCATCCCTAGTTTTGAAGGTTCTTATTATCCATCCTGTCATTTTTCTAGCAGATGTGATTGATACAATGTTATGGTCTTTGAAGGTGAGATCATCTGACATGATCACTCCCAGGTCTTTTACATTAGTTTTTCGCTCTATTGTGTAGTTGGAATTTGTTTTAAACTCCGATGTAGTTTTAATTTTTTCACGTTTTCCATATCGGAGAAATTGAAAATTTTCATCGCTGAATTTCAAATTGTATTCTGCGGCCCATTTAAAGATTTGGTTGATGCCCGCCTGGAGTCTTGTGGTGTCTTTAATAAAGGACACTGTCATGCAATTCGGGTGTCATCTGCAAAAGAGGACACGGGACTGTGGCTGATATCCCTGTCTATGTCCGATGTGAGAATGAGGATAAACGTGGCTTACTGATACACGAGGCTTACTGATCCTCATGGCTTACTGATCCACGTGGCTTGCTGATAAATGAGGCTTAGTGATCTTCGTGGCTTACTGGTTCCACGCCGATTACTGATCCATGAGGCTTTATCATCCACGAGACTTACTGATCAACGAGGCTTACTGATTCATAAGAACATAAGAAAGAAGGAACACTGCAGCAGGCCTACTGGCCCATGCGAGGCAGGTCCAAATCTCCAACGGCTTAAGCCAATGCCCCGACCCAGCCAGGTCAGGTTACATTCACTTTAGGAAGGAACACTGCATCTGACCTAGCACAAGCTAGTCAGGACCACTCACACCCAACCGCACCCACTCATATAATTGTCTAGCCTACCACCTGGTCAGCCGATCACCTGGTCAGGTCACTTCCACTTAAGGAATTAGTACAGCTACTGACCTGGTAGTACAAGCTAGTCAGGTCTAAACTCACATCCATCCACATCCACCCATGTATTTATCTAACCTATTTTTAAAACTACACAACGTCTTAGCATCTATGACGGTACTCGGGAGTTTGTTCCACTCATCCACAACTCTATTACCAAACCAGTGCTTTCCTATATCCTTCCTGAATCTGAACTTTTCCAACTTGAAACCATTGCTGCGAGTCCTGTCTTGGCTGGATATTCTCAGCACGCTATTTACATCCCCTTTGTTTATTCCTGTTTTCCATTTATACAGCTCAATCATATCCCCCCTAATTCTACGCCTTTCTAGAGAGTGCAGATTCAGGGCCCTCAGTCTATCCTCATAGGGAAGATTTCTGATACATGGGATCAACTTTGTCATCCTCCTTTGTACGTTTTCCAGTGCATTTATATCCATTCTGTAATACGGTGACCAGAACTGTGCAGCATAATCTAAATGAGGCCTAACCAAGGATATATAGAGTTGAAGAACAACCTGAGGACTTCTGTTATTTATACTTCTTGATATGAAGCCAAGGATTCTGTTAGCTTTATTGCGAACACTTATGCACTGTTGTCTTGGCTTCAGATTACTACTAACCAGAACTCCTAAATCCTTCTCGCAATCACAAGTAATAAGATCTACATTATTCAGCTTATATGTGGCATGGTTATTGTCCTGCCCAACATTTAGAACTTTGCATTTGTTTACATTAAACTGCATCTGCCACTTCTCCGACCACTGCATCAGTCTATTCCCTCATCTATGTCGTTTATGTAAATTGTAAACAACAGGGGGCCCAAAACTGACCCCTGTCTTGCTGAGCCACGAGGCTTATTGATTCACGTGGCTTACTGATTCACAAGGCTTGCTGATCCACGAGGCTTGCTGATAAACGTGGCTTACTGATACACAAGGCTTAGTGATCCACGTGGCTTACTGATCCACGTGGCTTACTGCTCCATAGGCTTACTGATCCACGAGGCTTGCTGATCCACTAGGCTTGCTGATCCACCAGGCTTCGTAATTCACGAGTCTTCGTGATCCAAGAGGTTTCGTGGTTCTCGAGGATTCGTGATTCACGAGGCTTCGTGATTCACGAGGCTCTGTGATTCTCAAGACTTCGTGATTCACGAGACTTCGTGATTCACGAGACTTCGTGATTCACGAGACTTCGTGATTCACGAGACTTCGTGATTTACAAGACTTCGTGATTCACGAGACTTCGTGATTCACGAGACTTCGTGATTCACGAGACTTCGTGATTTACAAGACTTCGTGATTCATGAGACTTCGTTTTGTACGCCGCTTACTGATCCATGAGGCTTCACGATCCACGAGACTTACTGATCAACGAGGCTTACTGATTCACGAGGCTTGTTGATCCACCAGACTTGCTGAGCCACGAGGCTTACTGATTCACGTGCCTTGCTGATCCACAAGGCTTGCTGATGCACGAGGCTTATTGATCCACAAGGCTTCGTAATCCACTTGGCTTGCTGATCAGCGAGGATTACTGATCCATTAGGCTTCATGATCCACGAATCGCACTGATCAGCAAGGCTTGCTCATCCATGAGGCTTACTGATCCACGAGGCTTCATGATCCACGAGGCTTACTGATCCACAAGGCTTCGTAATCCACATGGTTTGCTGATTAACGAGGCTTACTGATCCTTGGGGCTTGCTGATCCAAAAGGCTTACTGATGCATGAGGCTTGGCAATCCGCGAGGCTTACTGATCTGCACCACACGTGTGTGGCACAGGTGTGTGGCCTACAACACGTGTGTTTGGCCTGTACCAAACGTGTGTGTGGCCTACAACACACGTGTGTGGGGCCTGCAACCCACGTGTGTGACCTACAATACACGTGTGTGGGGCCTGTACCACACGTGTGTGGCACAGGTGTGTGGCCTGTAACACACGTGTGTGTTGCCTACAACACGTGTGTTTGGCCTGTACCACACGTGTGTGTGGCCTGTACCACACGTGTGTGTGGCTTGTACCACAATTGTGGTCTTGCTTTCATTAGTGGACTTCTTGGGGAGTCAAATGCAGTGTTTGCAGCCTTCACAGAGACCCACGCAAAAGATTACTTTGACAATGAAATATGGATACCTGGGCACAACCTTTTCAGATGCGACAGAAAGAACAGGCAACAAGGGGAGGTTGGCCGGTATGTCAAAGAGTCGCTCATTTGCACAGAGATACTGAACACCACAAATGATGTAGTTGAAGTTCTGACAATAAAAATCGAGAATCAAAACCTAGTCATTGTACTTGTATATAAGCCACCAGATGCAACTTCCCAACAGTTCAAAGAACAACTATCAAAAATTGACTCCTGTCTGGAAAACCTTCCATCCCATCCCCAAACATCTTGCTGCTTGGTGACTTCAATCTTAGACATACAAAATGGAAGAATATAGCAAATAATGTTGTAGCAGAAATAATCCCTGGAGGCAGCTCAGATGAAAAGTCACGCACACATGAGCTGCTGAATTTCTGCAACAAACACACCCTAAGTCAGCAGATAGTGGAGTCAACGAGACTAGAGAACACACTAGACCTTATCTTCACAAATAATGAGGACCTGGTAAGAAACATAACAATATCAAAAAGAACAAATTCTGATCACAATCTAATCGAAGTCCAGACTTACATGCACAGGAGTCCTGATCAGCAAAACTCATACAGCTATGAGGGTACCTTTACCAAATTCAACTTCAACAACAAGAACATCAACTGGGATCTAAATGAAACATGTTGGGAAGATATCTTGAATTACATGGACCCTAACCAGTGCCTTGAAAAGATCAACCTCCTGGTAGCTGAAGTATGTTCAAGGTATATTCCTCTACGAAAACAGAAGAGAAGAAGTAAACAGGAGAGAGAGAGACGCTCCCTATACAGGAGATGACGGAGAATCACTGAGCTCCTCAAGAATGCCGGACTATCTGATTCACGGAAGGAAGCGCTAACCAGGGAAGTGGAAAATATTGAGCTAAAGTTAAAGGACTCATACAGGATCCAGGAGAGTCAAGAGGAGCTAAAAGCGATTAGTGAAATTGAAAGAAATTTGAAATATTTCTTTTCATATGCCAAAAGCAAAGCAAAAACCACTTCTAGTATAGGGCCCCTGCTCAGACAAGACGGATCTTACACAGATGACAACAAAGAAATGAGTGAGATACTGAAATCTCAATATGACTCTGTGTTCAGCGAACCACTAATCCGTCTAAAGATAGAACATCCAAACAATTTTTTTCATGAATGAGTCTCAAAACCCTGCCAATGTATGCCAAATTTCTGACATAACCCTAACTCCTCTAGACTTTGAGAAAGCCATCGACGACATGCCCATGCACTCAGCCCCAGGCCCAGACTCGTGGAACTCTGTGTTCATTAAGAACTGCAAGAAACCCCTCCCTCTCACAGGCCCTAAGTATGCTGTGGAGAAGGAGCTTAGACACAGGCGAGATTCCCCAGTCACAAAAAAACAACGGATATAGCCTGTTACAAAATGACACGATATCCATTAGAAATAGACATCTCCAGTGAACACTAGAAAGGATTGCCCTTCTAGCAACCAGCCTGTTACTGGGCTTTTGCAACAAAGTCAATAGCCTGGTCCAGTTATCCAACATATTCAATAGTCAACAAGAGGATTACAACTGATAGGGTACTAACCAAAGAATAATATTTAATAGATTTATTAACAAAGAGTCTAGTTTATGATAAATCAATATGCATATAATTACTGAAGATATTAATTAAGATATCAATTAGGAGGTTAACTCCTACACTTCTCTCATATACAATAAGACTGTGTTGGGGGCACATATATCTAAATGACTCTGAAGTACCATCAGGTACAATGTCAGCAATTACAATAATGCAGATATATACAAATAAGTATAGATGTGTGTATGAGTGAGCTCCAGGTAACTCTAAGACTCGACTCAACCAGTGTCCGACTGAACAACTTCTCATAAGCTAGCTTCTCTAACAAACTGACAATCAGAACAGCTTGATTGAACAGTAAAATGATCAACTCGCAGAACAGCAATATAACAAGCAATAGCAACACAGCGTCAGGAACAAGGAGATAGAAAATCGGCCCTAACTGGGGACCATCAGTAGATCCTCCAAAATAGTCACAAAACTCCCTTATTATTGAATCTAGGTTCAGCATAAAAATCCCCGACTGTGACGGTGCACAGATGCCTCAACGAATTAGGTCAAGAGCTATAGCTAGAGACCTGAGTTATCTCAGAGTGTCAATGTGACACAAAACCCAGTAAAACGTCGAAAATCACTGTCTAGACTATTCTCTGTGAACAGAGTTACACAGAGTCCTGAGAAGTATGTTTCGTCTCACCACCGAATACATACTCTACCAAACAGAGTCTAAATGACGAGAAAACAAGCAAAGACAGGAGCGAGGTGTTGACTCAACGATGGTCAGCAGCGCAGAGAGGTGGAGGAAGGAGAAGCAGTCTCCCACCTCAGGTGTGGTCAGGCCACCGACTGACTACCCAGCAAGAGCCGGCAGTATAACAAGCGAAGTGTCGTAAGCGGTAGTTTGTCAACTCCCGGGCAGCTACAACACACTTGAGCACAATAGTGTAACATCCTACCTACTAAAATAGCTAAGTCAAATAATAATATAAAGCAGATATAAACGATTTAGCTATAATCGAAAATATTAGCAATATAAAATTATAAGAAAAGGAAATAGATATAATAAATCACATATATACATTGGGGCCCATTCTGGGGTCGCAATATAGCCCAACTCCATAAAGGTGGCAGCAAAGCAGTAACTAAGAACTATAGACCAATAGCTTTAACGTCCCATATCATAAAAATCTTTGAAAGAGTTCTAACAAGCAGGATAGCAAACCACCTGGACTCCCAAAAATTGCACAACACAGGGCAACATGGTTTCAAAGCAGGTCGCTCCTGCCTCTCGCAACTGCTAGACCACTATGATATGGTCTTAGATGCTCTGGAAAACAACCAGAATGCAGATATAGTATACACAGATTTTGCAAAAGCCTTTGACAAGTGCGATCATGGTGTAATAGCACACAAAATGCGTGCTAAAGGGATAACTGGCAAAGTAGGCAGATGGATCTTCAACTTCCTAACCAATCGAACACAAAGAGTAGTGGTAAACAGAGTTAAATCGGATGCTGCCATAATGAAGAGCTCTGTCCCACAAGGCACAGTACTCGCACCTATCCTGTTCCTCATTCTCATATCAGACATAGACAGAGATGTATCATCCTTTGCAGATGATACTAGGATCTGCATGAAAGTGTCATTCATTGAGGACACAGCAAATCTCCAAGAAGATATAAACCAAGTTTTCCAATGGGCAACAGAGAACAATATGATGTTCAATGAAGACAAATTCCAACTACTCCGTTATGGAAAATTGGAGGAAATAATAACTAGAACTGAGTATACTACAAACTCTAATCACACAGTAGAGCGGAAAAGTAATGTGAAGGACCTGGGTGTGGTAATGTCCGAAGACCTCACCTTCAAGGACCACAACAATGCCACTATCACATCTGCGAGGAAACTGATAGGATGGATAATGAGAACATTCAAGACAAGAGATGCTAAGCCAATGATGATCCTTTTTAAATCACTTGTTCTCTCTGGGCTAGAATACTGCTGTACATTAACATTCCCATTCAAGGCAGGTGAAATTGCAGATCTAGAGAATGTACAGAGAACCTTTACTGCACGTATAAGTTCCATCAAACACCTTAACTACTGGGAACACCTGGAAACACTAAACGTATATCCACTGGAGCGCAGGCGAGAGAGATATATCAACGCTTGAAGTCCCTAAACCTGTACTCCCTAGAACGCAGGCGAGAGAGATACATTATTATATACACGTAGAAAATTCTCGGGGGATTAGTTCCTAACTTGTACACGAGAGTCACTCCCTACGAAAGCAAAAGACTCGGCAGGCGATGTAACATCCCCCCAATGAAAAGCAGGGGTGCCACTAGCACGTTGAGAGACAAACACAATAAGTGTCAGTGGCCCAAGACTGTTCAACTGCCTCCCAGCATACATCAGGGGGATTACCAACAAACCCATGGCTGTCTTCAAGCGGGCACTGGACAGGCACCTAAAGTCGGTACCTGACCAACCAGGCTGTGGTTCGTACGTTGGACTGCGTGCGGCCAACAGTAACAGCCTGGTTGATCAGGCTCTGATCCAACATGAGGTCTGGTCACAGACCAGGCCGAGGGGGCGTTGACCCCCGGAACTCTCTCCAGGTAATCTACACCTGGAAGATTCTGGAGGGATTGGTTCCTAATATGCACACAGAAATCACTCCCTACGTAAGCAAAAGACTTGGCAGACGGTGCAACGTACCCCCAGTGAAAAGTAGGGGCGCCACTGGTACACTAAGAGAAAACACAATAAGTGTCCGGAGCCCAAGACTGTTCAACAGCCTCTCACCAGCCATAAGGGGCATTTCCAACAGACCTCTGGTTGTCTTCAAGAGGGAACTGGACAGATACCTAAAGTCAGTGCCTGATCAGCCGGGCTGTGGTTCGTACGTTGGACTACGTGCAGCCAGCAGTAACAGCCTCGTTGATCAGGTACTGATCCACCGGGAGGCCTGGTCATAGACCGGGCCGCGGGGACGTCGATCCCCGAAATGCCCTCCAGGTAGACTGCAGGCCTGTACCACACGAGTGTGGTCTGCAACACACGTTTGTGTGACATGCAACACACGTGTATGAGGCCTGCACTACACGTGTGTGGCCTGTACCACACGTATGTGTGGCGTACACCACACGTGTGTTGCCTGCAACACTCGTGTGTGACCTGCAACACACGTATGTGTGGCCTACACCACACGTGTGTGGCCTGCAACACACGTTGTGTGGCCTGCAACACACGTTGTGTGGCCTGCAACACACGTTGTGTGGCCTGCAGCACACGTTGTGTGGCCTGCAGCACACGTTGTGTGGCCTGCAGCACACGTTGTGTGGCCTGCAACACACGTTGTGTGGCCTGCAACACACGTTGTGTGGCCTGCAACACACGTTGTGTGGCCTGCAACACACGTTGTGTGGCCTGCAACACACGTTGTGTGGCCTGCAACACACGTTGTGTGGCCTGCAACACGTTGTGTGGCCTGCAACACACGTTGTGTGGCCTGCAACACACGTTGTGTGGCCTACAACACAGTGGGTCATAAATGAGAAAGTATAAAGTGGCTTGAGTGAGTCTCACACTTAACACTATCATATTTAGGTATAATTATATTTGCAATATTGGCAAGTCAAAAATAATAATATAAGTTTGAATGATGAAGAAAATACATATACTTTTTTCAGTTCGTTGAACTTTGAATAAAAGCATTTTATATATTTTTATTACTAAAAACAAATATGTAAACTATTTATTAGCTCATAAGAAAAAAAAAATTCTTTCTATTTTTTTTTGATCGTTATAACACTTCTAAAATATTGTATTTAGTAATACAACATTAAAATAATAATATCAAATGATATTTAAAAAAAAAGAAAAAAATCATCAATGGTTGTGAAGTGCGAGTGAAAAAAACGAAAACTTATGGAAATTGAGTTAATCTTATAGAAAAATATCTTAACTGACTGGCAAGACAATGGTACAAGAATCAATGTCCTACGACGTTTCTACATGGAATTATGGTCATTTATATCACGTATGGTCACACTACTGGTACCAACACCACTCCTCAAAGCCCATAAATTTTCAGGATTCTTCAGTTTTCTTTTTTTTTGTTATTTCTGGTAATATTCCTTCTAATATGAGGCCGATCACCATGGCCAGCCCTTTTAGGGCAGGGTAGGTGCCAAGGCTGGAGCTTGCTACCATCTGCAGCTCGTAAGTCTGCCCTTCCTTTTAGGGTAGGTGGCAGACCAGAGAGGCCTAGCATCTATCTACCTCCATGCCTCGGGCTGGTGGGGAATATGGCTAGGCCTGAGGCCAGTTGGTCCCGCCGATGAGGGGTTTCCCCTCCCATGGGAGACATAGGTCTCTGACACTCCCACGCAAGGGAGCCGGAGCCGGGTCGCCATCTGGTAAAGACCCGGGCCGGGAGAATTCCCTGTGAATCAACACCTCCTTCTCCTCCTTTTAATATAATAATTGACGATTTGGCATCATAAGAGAGTGGGAGGAGCTAATGCGTAGTCTGGCAGCTAATCAGGAACCGTCTGGGAACACATGCTTACTTTGGCTGAATTCCTGAGTCTTGTGAGGCGAGAGAATATTATTCAATATTACGCTTATTTATCTATCATAATTGATCTAATATAACATCATAAACAACATAAATAACATAAAAAACATAGTATATACTCTAGAAAGAATAAAATGTGTCATTATGTGACGAGCGGTCAACGTCACTCCCCAGGCAAAGTAATTATACCTCTGACTACAGCTTCTACATGCTTCTTTTTCTGAGGTCTTGTTATAAGAAAAAAACGTAATTTTGGTGAGGCTAACTGCATTAGATTACTCTAATTTCGTAGGGAAAAAAACTGAAAGAAAAGTGATTTTCTCGGATTTTTTTTTCCTGAGACGGTGGACCGGCTGGCGTTTTAGGCGATTACTTCATAAAATGTATAAATAACATAATATGTAAACCCTACTTTGTAATATTATCAGAAATAAAGTTGATTGATATTATTGAATTAAATGAAATTCTTCTTCTTGATTCGCCGGTACTCTCCCGGCCTAGGTCTTTTCCAGATGGTGACCCGCCGTTGGCGCCCTGTCTTGGGAGTGTCTGAGACCTTTGTCTCCTATGGGAGGAGGTACAAGTGCTCAAAAATCGAAGAGTACAAGAATAACCCTAGAAAGCTCTGGCAACAACTAAAGCATTTTGGGTATAACCATAAACCCGTAGATAGATCTAACATAGTACTAAATGTTGATAACGAGGTATGAAGTATTTTATCCACAGTGGTATATTACAGACCATTCTGGAAAAATACCCTGACTTTGCTCCCTGTAAATAAAGCATTGACACGTGTGTGTGTGTGTGTGTGTGTGTATGTACATGTGTGTATGTGTATGTGTGTATGTATATACATGTATGCGTGTGTATGTGTATATGTATATGTGTGTGTGTGTGACCCAACAATTAAAATTTGCACCAATAACTCATTACATTTGTGGCTGGGTGTAGACTAATAGATTGCTCATTGCTTTATAATTTGTTCATGAGTGCAACCATGTACAGACGTAAGTAAATTTACTTACATGATTCATTACCTTGTAACTAGTGAATTAATTACCATTGTACCTTGTTCAGCTATCAAAACTTTGGGGCCCAGTCTCTGGACCCTATATATACCTCTGTAATCTGCAAATACCTTTGTAACTTGTCATGATTGTGACCATCTGAGTTCATTACCTTTGTAACTTGCTCAGCCATCAAACTTTGAGGTCCAGTCCCTGGACCCATTATGTACCTCTGTAATCTTTTGACTACCGCCCACAGGATGGGTATGGGGTGCATAATAAAGATATCAAACTAACTGCCACGAAACAACTAAAGAGGCAAATTATTTTAATTCATACTACACAACTGTCGCATCAACACTAGTAAGTAAGCTACCAGCTGCATCAAATACCTTTACCACAGACTCTGATTAGTTTAAAACATACTATATCAATAAAGGAGTAACTCCAAACAGTTGTCAACTAGTAAGTGTATCTCATGACTTCGCGCAAAAAAAACTAAGCAGGTTAAACACAACTAAGAGCACCGGCCCTGATAACATCCTGTCTAAGTTCCTAAAAGACGGTGCCTTTGAACTGGCAATCCCCATTGCTCACATAATAAATCTGTCCATCACCACTAATACAGTACCAGAGGGGTTCAAGGAGGCCAGAGTTACTTCTATCTTCAAGAAAAATAGTAGGTCTGATGTCAGCAACTATAGTCCTGTTAGTAATATCCAAAATTCTAGAGAGGGCGATGTACTGTCAAGTAGTGAAGTATCTTAATGACAACAACATTCTTCATAGTTACCAATCAGGCTTTAGGAGCTCTTACTCAACCGACACCTCCCTAATTAATCTGATGGATTACATGAGAACTGAAATGTCGATAGGGAACCTCATAGGAATGGTAACTATAGACTTGCTAAAGGCCTTCGATACTGTCAACCACAATATATTATGTAAGAGACTTCAAGCTATCGGCATAGGTTCCATAGACTGGTTTAAGTCCTATCTTAGCAATAGGAAACAAATTGTCAAAATCAACAAAACAGAATCAGAACCACTGCCGATAGCATGTGGAGTTCCCCAAGGTAGTATTCTGGATCCCTTATTATTCCTGTGTTATGTAAATGATATGCCCATCAGTGTCAAGTGCAAACTCCTACTATATGCAGATGACAGTGCTCTGTTAGTATCAGATAAAGACCCACAAGATATAGCTAATGTATTAACACTAATGTATTAACACAAAATGCGTGATAAAGGAATAACAGGAAAAGTTGGTAGATGGATCTATAATTTCCTAACAAGTAGAACACAAAGATTAGTAGTCAACAGAGTAAAGTCTGAGGCAGCTACTGTGAAAAGCTCTGTTCCACAAGGCACAGTACTAGCTCCCATCCTGTTCCTCATCCTCATATCGGACATAGACAGGGATATAAGCCACAGTGCCGTGTCTTCCTTTGCAGATGACACCCGAATCTGTATGACAGTGTCCACCGTTGAAGACACTGCAAGACTCCAAGCAGACATAAACCAAATCTTTAAAT